>WNWK01031888.1:0-22342 GCA_009830355.1 Cherax destructor
TATTTCCACCGGCAAAGACGAGATCAGTATTTTGTAGGATGAACTCGTGTTCCCTCAAGTCTTGCCCAGCCTACAACCTCAGACTTCCTCCATGTGTCACAGATCGTATACCTAAAGGGGGTTAAGTTGGCATGCGATGGGTCAAACCAGGTTATTTTTCCCTGAGGCCCGTTATTACACACAAAAATATATATATATATATATATATATATATATATATATATATATATATATATATATATATATATAAAAGTAAAAAAGATTTGAGAGATACATTGTTGATAAAAAAGATGGCATATACAGTACACGGGGGGGGAGATACATGTCTAGTACATTTTTTTTTTGTCACTGATTATATTGAAAATCTCATCCAGCTCTTCCGAGCTGGTGGGGTCCAGAATACGGCATGCATTCCCCCTCTGAACGAGCGCTGAGTCGCTGGAACAGAAAACTAGCTGCCCTGGGACCCCTAGTTCCCTGTTGAGTTTTTTGCCCAGCTCCTTGGGGAACTTAGATGCCTCTTTCCCCATGAGCCAAGGGAAATAGATGTAAAAGGCATACAGTAAAAAAACACAATCTTACCAAATAAAAACAAACAATTCATGCCCAGAACATATCCCCAAACTTCCCCTGAGTAAAAAAAATAAACTAATTTAAAACATGGGGGGGAAAAAAATCATAACATAATCTTGAACGAGATCTTTTATATTCTAGTTGTGGACCCGGAGAAACTGGTGCAGGTTTCACACGGGAGATGTATTATCTTAATACAGAGATGGAGAGAGTAATATATCTGTAAAATTGAAAAAGCCTGGTCCGTCTCCCCCCAGCCAAATAATTACATGGGGGGAAATTAATTATAATGACGCCGGGGGAGAAATAAATACTGCCTGTATATAAGAGTGAAATTAACGTTAAAAACTAAAAGTCTTAGGGCTATTATCATGGTTGTCATAGTGGGTGGTCTTATTAATTTTTCATAATAGTGACACTAGTTTTTTTTTATTAATATTGTTAGTGTCACTAAAATATTTTTTTTGCTGATGTTGTTTTGTAATGTTTAGTGCTAGCATGGCAATCCCTGTCAGTATTTTCTTATGATTTTGTAATTATCTTCTTAAAATTGCAGAAATAAGTACATCTGTATTGTGTCTCCCAAAATTTTCCCAAACGGGGACTTACAGATGGTGTTAACGAAAGCTAACATTTTTTCCCTGTCATATTCCTTTTACACAGAGGGGGTTCAATATAAAAATTATATATATATATATATATATATATATATATATATATATATATATATATATAAAAACCGGGAAGGGTTTTGGGGACCCAGCACCCTCTGTCCGTCCATGACCAGGACCTCATATATATATATATATGCTGTGCTGGGAACCCTCATTCTCAGAAAAAAGAATAAACTTCAAAAAGGAAAAACTCTAGGTTCTCCTAGGCTTTTTTGAATTTGTCTTCTACCACCCCCTATACTTTTTTGAACAAAAAAATACAAAAATAAAGGGAGAAAACGCGGTGGGCCCGTCCCAAAAATGCTGCAGACTTTTCCCCCTCTGGATCGCAACACTGAGTCTCTGAAAGAAAAGCTGGCAGCCCTGTGATCCTTGGTGTCTATGATGATTTTTTCACCCAGCTCTTTTGGGGAACTCTAAAAGGCACACTTCCCCCAATGCCCCAAAATTTCCGACCCAAATTGGGTTTGAAGTTATAGAAAGGGGGAAAGGCCTTAAATTTTTCGGTCTTTTTGGGTCTCCTTTGGCTGGCTCCCCCCCCTTCAGCTACGGGTATGGCAGAGTAGGTGTCTGCCATTGTGGCCCCGGGTGTAGTCCCGGGGCAATCGGGCACCACCCTTTCCCCAGGGTAGCATAATGACTCCATCAGGATGTTTTTGACTTCAGTCAGACCTCTGTACTTGGGGTTCCCATTGGGCTGGGCAACGGGCTGTGACGAGGCTTCTTTTTTATGATGTCGTTGACTTCCTCATGTCTAGCATACTTCCTTCGATGGGGAACACGAGACCATAAATTTCCCGGAAATAATCAGCCGTCCCCCTGCCGCAAATCACCTATGCGAAGAGCAACACCAATCAAATGGCCTGTGGGTCGGGTAAGTGCCCAGAAAAAATTGGGAACAGCTAGGGGAAATTGCCTGAATGTGGTGCTTTCACCGCTAGGAGACGAGCTTTGTCCTTTCCTGAAACGTCGGTGGCATTGTTTTGGCGTTTTTTTTCCATGATCGGTTTACCCCGGGGGGTTGTTTGTGCTCTTTGAGGGGGAGCTGGTCTACTGGAGGAGCCCGGAAGGGGTGCCCCCCGCAGGCTGCTTATATGAGCCGGGGGTTTTTGAGCTTCTACCCAATTCTCAAGCGTTCGGGGCAATCTCCTTGACTAGTCCACTGGAATTAAACACGAAGATAGAAATGCAGGTAAAGCTACCTGCTTTGCTTTGCGCACCACTATACCCCCCCCAGTCGCACTGGGAGGGTTGCTTGATCCCATTGCTGATCTTCCAGTGACAGTTTCCCAGTGCCTTCTTAAAGATTGATCTCAGGAGCGAGTCATATTCGTTGGGTGTTGGGTTGTAAAAAAGGTGTGCGTACCTCAGGAAGTAAGTGAGTCTTGGAAAAGTAAGACACCTTGTGAGGGGATACAGGGCATCATGGGGGTCGAGATTTTTATTCTCTCCTCCATTCTCTTCAGGTCATTCATTTTTTCCATAAGGACTGTGTCGATGGCCTGATTACTCCCGTGCTCTCAAAAGGTGCTCTTGGTTTTTAGTGGTAGTAGAGACTTCAGGGAGGAATTGCTCGCACATCACTGATTATTTCCCGGTTAGCTGTGATAATTTCCCTTGGAGGGATGGAGGATGAGTCTCAAGCCTTCTTCCCGTGTCTTCACCAGCCGTAGGTCCTCTAGCAGGGGGCTCTTCAGTACCTGCCAGAGTCCATTATCCAGGTACAAGATGTTGAGCTCGCTGCCCCCGGCTGGAAGTTGGTTTTTCTTACTGCCAAGCAGAAAGAATGGAGCAAGTGAATCACCCTGCTGAACACCCTCTGATGAAATTTCATATTCGAAACAAAAAAATTGAGGGTTTACTGTAGCCAGCTGAAATGAAGGGGAAAAAACTGGGGGAAATGATTCCGGAAAGACTGGCAAGACAACATTTTTTTCCAAAAAAAAAGCATTTCCAAAAATCAAGTTTGACTGGCCCGTTTTCGCAAGTCCCTGATGTAGGACCTTGCCGCATGAGCTCGGCTTCCCGCCTTGAGAGACCCCAAAGCCCAGTTTTGTGGCTGGAGTAAACTGGCAGCTTTGGGAATGTTTCCCTTTTTTTCTTTGGCCCAGACGGCGAAGAGTGTTCCAGCAGCAATAGGTCTGATTCCCCATCATTCTTCCCAAAACACTAATGAGGCTCCAAAAAAGGGAAAAGGGTTTAAATTTTTTCTGGAATCCGCCCAGCCAGGAAGTTGTTGACGAAGGGTTTTTAACTCGGAGAGAAGAATTGATGCAGATGTGCCAGTACTCACCCAGTTGTACTCACCTAGTTTGGTTGCAGGGGGCGATTCACGGGTCCTGGCCCCGCCTCTTCACTGGCCGCTACCGGGAACTGGGTACTGGTTTTCCATCTCTCTGAGGGGTTTTGGTTTAATTCCCGTGTACCCTTCTGAATCCGGCTGGAAATTTCCCATCGCCTTTCAGCCTTCTGATTCTGGCAAAATTAAATGTCCCGTAGAGGGCTTCCTCAAAAGTTATTTTTAAAGACTATGGTGTCCCTTGTTGGGTGCTTGCCCCCTTAGTGCTTGGGCTGTGGCCTCATCTTTGGGAGCAACAGTGTCGTCACTTGTAATTATTCTGGTTGCTCCCACTGTGTTACCTTCCCTTTTTTTTGGGTAACCTGTCCAAATTTTCCCCGTTTTCAATTTGGGAAATTTTTCTTTTGGGGCTACCTCTTGATTCCTGCGATGATGGGAAGAGTTACACAATTATCTGTTCTTGGGTATTTTTCACTACCTTTATGACTGAAGTGGTTGGTTTTCCTCTCTTTCCCGGGCTGAAAGACAATTTCCGAATAAAAATAGGGTTGGGCCCTTTCTTTAATGGTGCCTCAGGCCCAAGTTGATGGAACCTTCATTCCCCCCAAAAAGGTCTGGAAATTTTCCCCGCTGCACATGGACGAGCCCTTTAGGATTGTGAGATAGGGTACTGCTAGCAGTGAAATTTTAATGCCAGCAAAAAATCTTCGCAAGTGAGGAGGTTGCCATTGGAATTGTCATCTGCCTTTGGGTGCTGTGGGGTGCTTTTTGCTGGGGGCATTGATCCAGCACACAAAATTGTGTGCAGAAAGGCCGTTCCTGTTGGTGCGTAGTCTCCACAACCTGACTTTGGCCTCTTCTTTCATTGGGGGGTGCATTTTCCCTGGCTTTGTGGCTGGCGGCTGCATCATCCCCAAACTAATCGGTGGAAAGCCCCCTGAAGGAAAATGGCACATAAAATCCCAAGGGGTTCTTGGGGGTGGATGGGGGTGGAGGGGCGGTCTCCTGCCCCAGGGGGGGGGAAAGTGGGGGAGGGTGGGAAGAGGTGTGATGGGATGCAGATGAGGCAGGAGGGAGGATGGGTGGGGACTTGGGGAAGCAAGACTGACAGAGGTGCGCACTCACCCTCCGCCCGTCACTATACAACCTATACACTATGCCCCCCCACTAAAACAACCCCCCCCTATACACATGCCTTACAAACCCCCAGCCGTTCCCATCGAGGCGGGGTGACCCAAAAAAAAGAAAAACTTTCATCGTCATTCAACACTTTCACCATCACTAACATAGTCCTGTCTTTGAGGGCGCCAGATACGACAGTTTGGGTCCCCCCAAACTCCCAAACCCAAAACCCCCTCCTTTAAAGTGGCTTTTCCATTTCCAGGACTCAAGCCCGGGCAACCCGGTTTCCAAACCCCTTTCCCCAAAAATATTACCCTGCTCACACCAACAGCTCGGGGCCCAAAAAACCATTCGTCTTTCACCTTATGTAACCCCTTGCTGGAAGCCCCGCCCCTCGCCAACAAAACCTTTCATACCCCCCCTTCAACCTTTTCGGGGACGACCCTAACCCCCTTCCTTCCTCAATAGATTCATTTTACCCAGTCTTCATTTGTTTCATTCTTCTAAATGACCAAACCACCTCCACCTCCCTCAGCCCTCTGATAATACGTTTAGTAGCCCCACACCTCCTGATTTCCACACTGAATTCTCATAATATTTACCCAAAATTGAAATTAACCACGACATCACTGCCCCCAGCCGCCTCCCCCTTAGTCTCATATGCTTCACCCCCATATAAGAGGTTGTTATCACAAACTCTCGTACATTTCCTTTGCCTCCATGGAAAATGTTCTTTGTCCCCCAAGATCCCTCAACCACCACTCCCCTTTTTTTTCCTTCATAAATTTTTTGGACCTCATCCTTCATATATATATATAAAAAGAGAGAGAGAGAGAGAAATTAAGTGTAATAGAGGAAGTAATAGGGGGGGTATGGGGATGTTAAGGAAAGGGCGATTTGCAGGGGAAATTTTCAGGTGGGCGGAAGGGAGGAAAACAAGAAAGTACTGTGAGGTGAGGAAGTATGGGAGGGGGGAAAGAAGGGATATGGAAGATTTTCAAGGAGGTGAATGAAATACAGGGAGGTGGTAGAACAAGGGCCCAGAGACAGGAAAGAACTGGGAGGTAAAGTGGGGGGGTGTTAAGGGGAAGGGAGGTAGGGGGGTGTGGGGGGGTTTCTGCGGCCGTGCCCTGTTCCAATTTTTCCCAGACAGACTGAAGGAATGGCACCCAAAGGGTAATATGCCCTTAAACCCCTAAAACTTTAATTGCTTTAGGGAAAAAAAAAACACTGAAAAAGGGAAATTTACATAAGTACAGGTCTTTCACTTTACTTAAAATGGGAAAGCTTTTTCTCTCTCTCTCTCTCTCTCTCTCTCTCTCTCTCTCTCTCTCTCTCTTTTTTTCCCCCCACAATCTGTCCTGAGCCTCCATTCCGCGTGCATACATGAAAGACATAATAATTACGACGTGAATAGAAATTGGTTGTTTTGAGGGAGGGGGAGAAGAGGGGGAGATAATTAGATCCCCCGGGTTGTCCTAGCCATGAGAGAAGAGACAGAGACAGAGACTAGGGGGGGGGAAAGGGAAAGGGGACATATCCTATTTTTTAAATAGAGTAGAAAAATTGTGCTCTTCCTTCCCGTCTCGCTTTTGCTATCATAATAAATGTTTCAAGAACAATTAAGTAATTACAGTTATGGTACATTTAGATAAGTTCCAACAGTTCTATTATCCCCTAAACATGTGTACTGCCACACACCCTTTTACGGTAACTGAGAGAAACTGATGCATTTGATTGCCTGTCGGGATGTGATGCCCCTTTTTTTTAAACTTTTTTCTTCTAAATGCATTTAATATTCCGTTTTTTAATTACTTTTTAAAAGGCTTCATTAAATCTTGAAATTAAAATGTCTGCCCTTTGCAATTTTAAACAAGGAATGGGTTATGAAATGCTAAATTTCAGCATCAATAAATATAACATATTTTTCGCAAGTTCTCGATTCAACCCCTTTTATGATATTCCCGTATCAGTGAACTTTCCTTCGAACAATTTCCATTTCAAACGACCTGAAGTAAGAACCATGAACGGGTCGAATAAAAACACCCCAAAAACGTAAACAGTTTAATATTCATTATTATGACATAGTGTTGGTAGGGAATCTTATTCATATATATTTCCTTATCTGTTTTCATGTTTGTAGTTGTGGGGGTCTTTTTCAGCTCGGCCCAGGTTTAACTACCGACCGGGGTTTACCTTTCCCCACTGGCCCCTCGTACCTATTCTTAAGGCTGTGTATGACCCTGTCTCTATCACCTCATCATCCTGGTCATTCTGATTTTGACCACCCAAAGACTAATTTATTTCCTGTCGTTGTTGTTTCCATGCATCTCTTTTTATATATGACCTTAGTTTTTGAATTTCCCCCTCCAACCGACCTTTCTCTTAACCTGCCGTTGTCAGCCATTTTCACTTTCTCCCCCTCTCAAATGTCATCGTTTTTTCTCTGAGATTCTCTTAATAGGTATTGTCCTTATTCAGAGACGCGTCTCGTTGAAAACCCTGCACTGTCTTTAACTTTTTGGGGATGTTTAATCTTTTTTGTTCCCTGCCGGGCCCTTTTTTAATTATAGGCTTGACTACCCGTATACAGATTACTGAACGAGTCTTTGTTATTTACAAAATCAACTAGGTTCAACACATTTTCAAGTTATTCGACAATATGCTTGGTACTAAAATCTATTTTTTCATTTCGTTCTTATTAGTCCCTTTAATTTTCATTGTTCTGTATTTTCTGCAACCATTTCTGGAATATTTGTCGATAACAACTGCAGTCTGCGTTTATATTTTTTTTTTATATGGATACCTAGAGATAAAATCAAGGTCTTAATAGAATACCAGAATCAGTATCATGAAGTAGCATCCTTTTGGAGCCCACTTGACATGCTTTCGTGAGGGGTGAGGGGGGGGGGTGTGTGTGTGTGTGTGTGTGTGTGTGTGAGCGTTATGTGTTTTTTCGTATTTATGTGTTTTGGGGAAAAATTTTTTAATGATTTTTTGATGGGAAAAGACACAGACCTAATTTTAGCTCTGGTCAGCCATAACTTTAGTTCATGTTAATAAGCAATATGATTAACAAAAATTCTTCATAGTATGTGCTACAGTTCGGAACTTTATACATAATAGTTAATTGGGTCGTGAGGAAGGGTCTGATAACGAGGAAATATTATGACACAACAAGCTCAGGAAATTGTTAAAAATCTCCCAGATTATCAAGAGAATTGTGAAAACAACAAAGGACTGGAAAATGATCAAAATATGGATGACGAGCGAACACGTTAATTAAGAGCGTGTATTCGAACTTTTGACCAGGATTTTGGTGAAGGCTTTGGCATGATTAAAAAATACTCAGGGGTTTTGCAACCCGGTGAATGTGAGCACATCGGGGCTTCTCACGCAGACGTACATACAGTGATTGGAAGTTTTTGTTTTTTTTGGTGGGAAGGGGTTGTAAGCTGTGATGATAACTATACATATTTTTAACAAATAATTGGCATTTGTTACTAGCATTATGATTAAAAGGATCTTCAGAAGACTGTGACAGCCTTGGTATTAAGAATCTTGATCTGCATAACGCTTCTAATTACCAGACCATCAATAAATGAATCAAGAATACAAAAAACAAGTGGAACAAGGGGTTGAGAGATTATCGAACCTAGAATTTGGCTTCACGATCGTGTTTCAAGGAAATGGACAGTACTAGTCTCATATTAGAATTATCGCACAAACAGAGTTGGGTCACATATATCCAGTAAAATGTGGAAAATATGACTTACTCTTTATCTTAGTGGCCGTAGTGATTACAAAAGCTATTTTGGTGGTAAGGTACACCTTAAATTTTTATTCGATATCCAGAATTAAGATAAAGCATATAGAATTTTATTAATATTTAAGTGCATGTCTTCAGAAACCATGAAAATACATACACTAACTCTAACAATTTACTGTGTCGTTAATTAGTCGTGTATAGTGATTATCAAATGAACATATGAGTACAAGCACACACACAAAATGCACGCACGCACACGCACACACACACACACATACAACTGAAAGCTGAAGTCTCAGATGAGTCAAAGGGATGTTAGGAAGCACTTCTTCATCATAGAGTAGTTAGGAAGTGGAATAGTCTAGCGAACGATATAGTGGAGGCGGGAACCATACATAGTTTTAAGACAAGGTATGATAAAGCCATGGAGCAGGGAAAGCAGAGACCGAGTAGCGGACAGCGAAGAGGCGGGGGCCAGGAGCTGAGTCTCGACCCCTGCAACCACAATTAGGTGAGTACAATTAGTGAGTACATACACAACACGAGGAAACAGAAACTGGAAGTTTATATAAGTCAACGGGACATAATAAAGAATTCCTTCAGTATGAGGGTAGTGAACAAATGGAACAAGTGGAAGTCGACTCAATATATGGATGCAAATGATCATAAAACAAACCAACCACAAAATGACAAGAAGCCCCACAATTTAATCAATGTGTAAATGTGGGCTCAAGAGCTGTAGTAAAATACCCACAAGCTGTAGATGTTGAATGTACATGTACTGACTCGATGATTACATCAACAGTCTGGGGTCAGTCTGGAAGCCTCTAGTTGCAAGCCCTTATATTTAAAATACATCTACAGTATATAAATGAAGATAATGTGAATGCGATTGCTGGAGCACTTGAAAAGGGATTAATAAAATAAAAGCAGCACTCATACTGTAAATGTTTTATCTTACGAGCCCATATGAGGGATAAAGCAGTAAAGAGAAGTGTGGGTGGACTGTATATTCCTGGATTGTATGTAGGTATTTGATGGAGTACCACTTCAGAGATTACTGAAAAACTAAACGAGCTGGCAAAGAGAACAAGAAAAGAACTACAATGGATTTCAGAATACATACGGGAAATGATCAGCAATTTTTCAAATACATAAAATGAAGAGATAGTCGTACGCGTCGCTGCTTGCCGATTTATTAAAATTAATGTTGATAATCAGAACTGGAGAAGACAGGATAGAATGCAAGAGACGTAGAGAGTCTACAAAAATGGTCGGGCAAATGATTACTGGAATTCAATCTCTACAAATTTAAAGTACGGAACATAGCCGGAAGTGGTCCTCGAAGACAAAGCGTTAGCAGCTTCTAGTAAACCTGAGAAGTACATTCAGGAACTTGAATAAAGTCGTATTGAAGATATGATACGTCAGACTTGTGAGAGTATTGAACGAAAGCCGTGAACCCACACCTTAATAAGCATGTACAGAATCTAGAGAAAGACCTGAGATTTGCAACAAGAATTATCCTGTAGCTGAGAGGGCTGACTTTTGAGAATAGATAATTCATAGTAGACATGATAACAATGAATAAATACTTACAGTATACGATAGAACTATCAGGGATAAATTATTTGAAAGGCATGAATCAGACACAAGGTGGCATAAGTGGACAATAAGTCACAAGTGAATCACAGGGGCGTCAGGAAATATCTCATTAGTCTCAGGATGGGCAGGAAGTGAAATGACCTAGACGAGGAAATAGTGGAAGCAGACAAGGTTAACGAGAGAGGAAATTTGTGAATCTGATTGCACTTAGTTAAAATGCAGGGCCAGGAGCTTAGACTCCACTCTAGCAACCACAGCTAGGTGAGCTCACACACACATTTAACTTCTTTCTGTTATTTAGCAATCAAATACTAATTTAAACAATAAATATATAAGATAGGTCAATATTTTTAACACTTTTTAATGTCTGTCAGATTATGAGCTTGTATGTCGTACCGCAGCATGGGGCCAGTGCTTCCCAGGTAATTAATTGGAGTATAGCATTTCGCGTCTCCTCTATTAAATTACGATCCTATCTCGAGAGCATATCCGGAGCCGCCGAGCTGGGATGGGTGCGGTTGGGATTGGTGGGGGTGAAGAGGATGAAAGTGAAGGAGAGGAGGGGTGAAGCTGAGTGGTATAGGGGCTGTTTGCAAGCCACTCCTATATACCTGATATGTTTGTATGTGTGTGTGTGTGTGCACTCACCTATTTGTACTCACAGATTTGTGGTTACAGGAGTCCAATTACTTCTTCTGGTCTCTGTCTCGTAACTTTGCCACTTTGCCGGATTTACAACCTAGCTAATGAACCAAGTAATAATTATCAAAATAATGTATGGAAACTGCTTCCACTAATTCTGAGACTGAATAAATTCTTCAGCTTGATCAACTACGTGAAGAAATTTGCCTGTAGGCGAAAAGTTTTTCCAACAAACTACTGAAATAAGAAGTATTAAGATATAATACGAAATCAAAGTTTATAACGAATGTAATTAAGAGTTTGTAAGATCCGCCTATCATGTTACTTCTTAATTAGTTCATTAGGAGTAAAATTATTCTCCTTTGTTATATGAGATTTTTTGTTATTATATCAAAATTTTCCAAACTCTATGAGAGATTTTGCTTTTTATTACGGAGTTAAAATCAATGTTCAGTACTCCTGAACTCCCGAAGGAACTTAGGCAAAATTTACTCTCAATAATGAGAAATTTCTGTTTTGATAGACTGTGATGCGACGCCAGTAGCAGCTATTTCACCTAAAACTATGATGATATTCTCTGATCAACTCCCCTCTTTGTTTCTTTGTATGTATGTATGTCTGTCTGTACGTCTGTCTCTCTGTCTCTCGCTCATGGAGTTTTCCTTCTCCCATCCAGTCTTTCTATCATTCATCATACTAATACAAATTATCATCTTTCCGCAAAACAGAGAAGAGTTGAACTCTTACAAAGAAAAATAACAGAGAACAGTGGAAAGAAGTTAAACTCATACTAGAAATATACATCAACAAAATATGAACAGAAGTGAGGCTTACGCAGATTATTTCAGAGTACAAAGGAACTGCAAAAGAAATAAGTGACAAGTGCAAGAAAATAACTATAAAACAATTTAAGGCAATATAAATGTGAATAATATAGATAAAACTCTTTATGAACAGTAATGAAAAAAACTCACAAGTATACTTAACTCTTTTTAAGTTCATTTGTTTTAGTCGTAAATTATATAGAAGATATTAGGCTCAAGAATGATAAACTAACTTTGCTCGAAATTGAAAATCACTTACAGATGCATAAGTTAGAAAGACTTCTTGTAAACATTAAAATAATCTTAGAGCTTTATCCGAATTTTTATAGGCCTTTTATGGTATGCTTTAGTATATTTTCTAGCGACAATATGTACAAGAAATCACTAAAATAAAGTATCTAACAACTGGAAAATAACGGAGGCTACGCCACTATTTAAGTATAATTGTAGAACCGGGCCGTAAGTTATAGTCCAATAAACCGGATATCGGTATTAAGAGAAATGTTGGGAACCATTATTAGGGATACATTCACATATATTTTGAAAGAAAGTGTAAAAAGAAACAGTTTGAGTTTAGCTACAGAAGATCGATCCTGAATGCTCTATAAGAATTTGAATTAAAGCATAAATAAAACAATTTTTAAATAATCGCAGTTGAAGTATACAAACATTTTCTGAAATCTTTCTACAAGATTCTTGATATTAACAAATAAGTTTATATTGTGTTTGAGGACCTTTGGTGCTGCCAACTATCTAACAAATGGCGTAACTTTCCTAAGCATCGGAAATGTTAATTTTGACAAGTGTGATTCTCAAAATGTTAAAATAATGATAGTTAGGAATAAGAGATTCATTACAGGAGAATAGTATTAGTATTCATAATGACTGTAACATGTAAATACATAAATACATGTAGGTAATTATTAAGAAATGCAGATTCTATTTAAATGGTAATAAAATTGTGAATATATGTTAAAAAGAGTAGAAGTACGAACGGAAGGATGAAGAAATATGACTGATCATCGGAAGGAGAAATACAAAAGGGAAACAGTAACAGATGGCTGAACAATAATGCGACGTTCATGTTAGGTTTGATTGAAAGTCAAAACAGTTGAACACACAAAAAAAACAGCAACGCTCACGCACATTATTGCGTCGGAAAACTTCTTGAAATCACCGTACAGCTTCCTTCTCTGAGTTACAGAACGTATTTAATAAACAGTCAAGATACAAACCATATAAAGAACAATTCAAGTCAAATTATATTAATTCTTACAAAGTGTGGCTTCTGGGACTATTCGAGCAGAAATTCTTATTATGATTAAGTTGTTTACTTAACCTAAATATTTAGGGATAACTGAAAAGAAGAAAGTAACAAGAGTAACATGGAAAAAAAACGTTTTCAGAAAAAGAGTTAAGGAACACGTGGAAGTTAATGCAGCACAATACTTGAGACGTTGCCAGTTTCAATTCAACACAGACCCTCAGGGAACAACACAGTGTTTTAAGGCTATTGATTGTTATTGAATATACTGCTGCTTGACATTCCGAGTCAAATATCATTATCTCTACTACTATGTATTCCAAAGATATTTTCGTCGACTGAATGAAGTGGCTTCGTCATCCCATCTTGCATAAATGGAATAATACATTTACGGCAAAGTAACTATCGCAGCAACAGACTGAAAATAACGACTGCTCAGCAATATATTAAAATAACAATAATCTAACAAGAAACTGAAACTAACAACAGAATAGCAATAGAATGAAGGTAGCAGCAACACTAATATAATAAAGTTTCAGCACAGTAAGTGCTGTGATCAAATTCTTCTTAACGTTGGTGGGTTCGGCAGCGCGAGACCCATGCAATTCCTCCTCCTTTCATAGTGACACATTCATGATAATGTGAGATTTCGGTGTGAATAAATAAATATATGATAAACTCCTGCGAATAGATTGAAGTTTTGGAGTTACTGAGCGAGTGAAGGGATACACTAGGGTTAGTTTACTGGAAAATATTTGGTATATATAAATTGTGTCAGATTACGTACAGCTGAGAGGAAAGTATAAAGTAGGTTGGAAGCGAAGGAAAAAATACTCAGCTGTGTCGGGGGTAGGAAGGTGAAGGAAGCTGCCTTGACTACTTAGGTTTATAATATCTAAAGTGAGCAGTTTGAGAGATGGCCTCACAGTGTGACGCTATCCTCCAGCTTTGCAAGCTGATAGAGGAAAGGCGCGAGTCAGGAGCTAAAGTTGGCTCAGTGGCAGAAGCTGCTTAAGTAAAGTCATAAGACGGCAGACAAAGTCGCCGGCGTATGTACCTTGCTGTGAGCTCAGCGGTGAGCTTGTGGTACGAGGCGCTGAGTTTGTGATGTGGTAGGAGTGTTCAGCTGGTGCTGCAGGTGTATTACTGTGACAGCTGTAGTCACACTAGAGCCTGTAGAGTCGGTAATGTGATGCCCCGTTTTATTGCTGCCGGCGATGAGGTGACGAAGAAGAATCTTATTCGGGTGGAGGTCCTTTGCCAGTTGACGCTTTGTTATCTGTGTGAATGAATAAATGTTTTTTTTTTGTTTGTTTGTCGTTTTGACCATCACAATAAGCACTAAGGACAAAGTATATTTTTTTGTTTGTTTCTGCTTCGGTTTATCCTAGGTTATGATGGTTTCCTTATTTTTCATTTATTCTCCATTGGTGTGTATGTTTGGTACGTAGTAGGCCCAGCATTTTACCAATTGATAACCTGCTATGCACTAGGCTTAAGGTTCGAACTCCTATCCATTTCTCGTGTACATTGTGCTTTTGTGAGCATTATGTGCTCGTATGATTTGCGTTTTACTGTGTTGTGTTTCTTTACGTTGTGTTCTCGTGTGCATTGTGTTCTAGAGTGTATTGCGTGCTCATGTCTACTGTGTTCTCGTATGTATTTTCATCGTTTTAATTGAGTTTTCAGACAAATTATTTGTTTTCTTAGTGTTCTGCTTTAACGATTCATTCTCACATAGCGTGTAATATTTGTAACCGCATGTGAACTCATGCGAATACGTAGGTTTGAAGTTCACTTTAGCGAGACTCGAAAATCTTACAACATTTAGTGTTTCGTTGAGCACATATTAAACTTAGTTCAAACTCCGAGGAACTTTCTCAAGGACCAGCTCGAGGACCACTCAAAGTCAAGGAAGCCTAGAAAAAGCGTTTTGTGTAAATCTTAACGAACAGTTAACAAAGTTTTGCCAATACTTTGTCGGCGTTTGATGAACACACACAGACGCACACACACACACACAGACACACAGACACACAGACACAGACACACACACACAGTCACACACACACCCATGCATATATAAATACTAATACTACTAATAATAGTAATGATAATTATAATAAACTAAAAATAAAGAGAAGTGGATTCATCGATCATTGTTTTATCTTCAAACTATAAATAGGTAACCACATAGCCAATAGTTCATTGTACACACAAACATATACACACATAATTTTGAACATGCTCTGAATTTTTTCACATCTTTTCGAAAAAATATATATATTCAAGACACAAAGAAGCAGAAGCCGAAGTGTTCCTGAAACCAACACTTCAGAATAATTACGAGTTCAGTTAAACATTACAAAGACAGCTATTCAATTGAAATGCTATTCCTTTTTCCTTTTCTGAACTCGCAGTTGCCTTTACAATTATAATTACTTTTTAATTTAGATGATGTATTCCTAAAAATGCAATTTGCCTTCTCAAGTTTTGTTACAGCTCATCTCCACTGGCAGGTAGGATCAGTGCATTATATACGACTAGTATATATCATATCATCACTTCTATTCATCACCCCATCATGTAGAGTGTGTCATACTCATCATCATTTTCAATCAAAGATATGCAGTACTTTCTTCCAATTGAAAAGGTAAATCTAAGGAAATTTTTTTTGCTCTTGCAGTACCTCTATAGATAAACAAGTTTTAGAAATGTTAATGTAATGTTGAGGAACATAGATAAGTTTCGAAGAGTCTTCTGGTTTGTGACTTTTCGATGGTTAAAATATTACACAGTAAAATACGTAGAAACTAGTATATCTTTCAGAAAGGTTATAAACACCGAGAGGTGTCAATCTCTCAGTTATTATATGCCGAGAGTTTACTTTAACTCCTTGACTGGTGGTGAACAGGTTACAAGAAGTCTTAATGACCCCTCTGTGTAGTCTATTAGTTTTAACACTTAAACTATCACCCAATGTTTATACACCAAGAGGTCTAAATCACTCGTCGTATATACGTCAATTTGTATCCATATGCATTAGAAACAGGGAATATTCTCCAGAACAAAATGACAAAAGTTAACAACCTGACCAAGAGAACTGCGCGATTCCTGCAACAAAAACTTCCCACACTGTCAATAAGTTTAGAAAATACTGGTTTGAAACTTCACAACGTCACTCTCGTAAACTCAGACAAGTTCCCTGGCAGTAAGGTCACTGGCAATGTTTTCGCGAAAGCCAGATTGATTTCGGATGGATCAGGAGACCTAAAGGGCATCTCCACATTTCATGAAGCAATTTAATTCCATTAGAGAGTAACTGCCTTGACGAATTAAGTGTTTAGTGCATTTTTTCCAAAGCCACATAAATTATCTTTAATATACTGTTGCGGAAAATCACTTTACCTGCATTTACACTGGCGGTTTTAAATATTAGGAATAAAATTGCATTATACTCCAAGAAGGGCAACAATATTTTTACTCCGTTAAATGTAAGAGGAAAAATCTGTTTTTCAAGTTTACCCTTGTTCAAAACAACAATCATTCTAAGGAATGCTACCCCTTTTACCTCAGGATGGGACTCAGCAGTTGGATAACTCCCAGATGAAAGACAACATCAGATGTAAAGACTTTGGCTACGTCTCAACCAGCTCAAAATCGAATCCTCGTCAGTCGATTGTGATCCGATGGCGCGACTATCGAGCTACGAGCCAATTTTATAACGGTAAAATTTCCAATTTCATGACACTATCATGAAGAAAGACCTTAACGTATTAACGTACATCGTTATACATGTACTTTAAAACGTCGGTTCTAAAAGGCGGAGGTAATTACAACAATTCCACATTCTTTGCTCACTATCATGCCACGTTAAAAGATATACCTACGCTGCCATCATGGAACAGTCATATTACCATATATATATATGTCGTGCCGAATAGGTAAAACTTGCAATTTTGGCTTAAATAACAACGCTCTTCTTGCCGATTAAGGCAAGCGAAAATTTATGTATTCAATAATTTCGCAAAAAATCATTCTGAGCCTAACGAAAAATATATATTTCATTGTTTATTTTTTAATAAATTATTGTAAACTTATCTAAAATATATTTAGTTGGATTAGGCTAAATTAAATTACGCTTGTTAATAAGGTTAGGTAAGTTTTCTAAGATTCTTTTGTTACAAAATTATTAATTTTTAGAAATGAGTTCTTCCTAAGTGACCAATTTTACCTATTCAGCACGACATATATATATAACACAACCGAATAAATATGTAAAGTAATCACAAGTAAAGGGGATTGCAATCAGCCATAACGCTCACAGGAGAGAGCCGTCATGAGAAGCTGAATCAAACAAAATTCCAGCGTTATCCAAAATATTCACAAAAGCTTAGAGGAGAAACCAGAACATGCTTTTCAGAAAATAATCCCCCAAGAAGTAGAAAAATAACATCGGAAGGTAAGAGCTAGGAAATCCCCGCTAGACTTCCCAGAGAGAACGAGAGACGATACACAAGAGAGACGATCTCTAACGGTATTATTTGTCAAATTAACCATCTTACAGTCATTTCGCAAATTAAACTTTAGGCTGAAAAGAATAAAATTCAATTAAATGACCGACCGATGTGAATTAATTCGTCTGAAAAAAATTATAAGTTGTGTCTTGATCGCTGACGAAACATATATAACTTCCAGAACAAGTCGAAGGAATAATTCAGTGTTCCAGTCTAATGTATATTTAGTTTACTTAATATATTTGTATTTATTAACACAAATACACACACACACACACACAAGTGTTGGACACAATACATGCAACCGAGGAAGAAGTGAAGAGGCTGCTGAGTGAGCTAGACACCTCAAAGGAGATGGGGCCGGACAACATCTCTCCATGGGTCCTGAGAGAAGGAAGCAGAGGCGCTATGTGTACCCCTAACAACAATTTTCAACACATCTATCGAAACAGGGAGATTACCTGAGGTATGGAAGACAGCAAATGTAGTCCCAATTTTTAAAAACGGAGACAGACATGAAGCACTAAACTACAGACCAGTGTCACTGACATGTATAGTATGCAAGGTCATGGAGAAGATTATCAGGAGAAGAGTGGTGGAGCACCTAGAAAGGAATGAGCTTATCAACGCCGGTCAACACGGTTTCAGGGACAGGAAATCCTGGGTCACTAACCTACTGGAGTTCTATGACAGGGTGACAGCAGTAAGACAAGAGAGAGAGGGGTGGGTAGATTGCATTTTATTGGACTGTAAGAAGGCGTTGGACACAGTTCCACACAAGAGATTAGTGCAGAAGCTGGAGGACCAGGCAGGGATAACAGGGAAGGCACTCCAGTAGATCAGGGAATGCCTGTCAGGAAGACAGCAGCGAGTCATGATACGTGGCGAAGTGTCAGAGTGGGCGCCGGTGACGAGTGGGGTTCCACAGGGGTCAGTCCTAGAACCGGTGCTGTTTCTGGTACTTGTGAACGATATGACGGAAGGAATAGACTCCGAAGTGTCCCTGTTTGCAGATGATGTGAAGTTGATGAGAAGAATTCAATCGGACGAGGACCAGGCAGAACTACAAAGGAATCTGGACAGGCCGCAAGCCAGGTATAGCAATTGGCTCCTGGAGTTCAACTCCAATCAAGTGCAAAGTCATGAAGATTGGGGAAGGGCAAAAAGACCGAAGACGGAGTACAGTCTAGGGGACAGAGACTACAAACCTCACTCAAGGAAAAATATCTTGGGTGAATATAACACCAGGCACATCTCCTGAGGCGCACATCAACCAAATAACTGCTGCAGCATACGGGCGCATAGCAAACCTAAGAACAGCATTCCGACATCTTAATAAGGAATCGTTCAGGACCCTGTACACTGTGTACGTTAGGCCCATATTGGAGTATGCAGCACCAGTTTGGAACCCACACCTAGCAAAGCACGTGAAGAAACTAGAGAAAGTGCAAGGTTTGCAACAAGACAAAGTTCAGGAGCTAAGGGGTATGTCCTACAAGGAGAGGTTAAGGAAATCGACTTGACGACACTGGAGGACAGGAGAGATAGGGGGACATGATAACAACATATAAAATACTGAGAGGAATTGACAAGGTGGACAGAGACAGAATGTTCCAGAGATGGGACACAGCAACAAGGGACATAATTGAAAGTTGAAGACTCAGATGAATCACAGGGATGTTAGGAAGTATTTCTTCAATCACAGAGTGTTCAGGAAGTGGAATAGTTTGGGAAGCGATGTAGTGGAGGCAGGATCCATTCATAGGTTTAAGAAGAGGTATGATCAAGCTCATGGCGCAGGGAATGACCAGTAGCGGCCAGTAAAGAGGTGGGGCCAGGAGCTATGACTCGACCCTTGCAACCACAACTAGGCGAGAACACACACACACACACACACACACACACACACACACACACACACACACACACATACACACAAATGCACACACACAAATCCAGAAAACACAAGGTCATGAAAATCGAGGAATGGGACAGAAGACCGGACACGGGGTATAGTCTCGGGGAAACAGAGGCTACAGACGTCACTCAGAAAGACTTTAGGGCGGGCATAGTGCCTACAGCAATGATCATTTCTTCCGAATAAGCAAAGTAAAAAATTGTTTATGCTATAAATCAGTGAACATCAATCTGAACATAACGAAAAATATGTGTATTGATTTTAAGCATTATTAAATAGCTAAAAGCAATATGTTAGGCTAAGCTAAGTTATTTAGGGGTTATAAGTTACAGTAGCTTTGGTAAAAAAAATTACATAATTTACAAGGAAAATAATATATCTATCTATTTATTAAAAAAATTGTTGAAAGTCCAGTTTTTAATGGAATTCGTCCTAATTTACTAATTCTGCTTATTAGGCACGACATATATATTTATACATATACAGTGGTACCCCGGTTTACGATGGTCCCCAAACTCACCCCCTTTTTTGTAAGTTTATTTTTTAAATGCTTTTGTAAGTGTAATTTTGGGGGCTAAAAGGACTAGTCTTTTTTAAAACCCTTTTTTAAAGGAGATAAATTCTTTTGGGTTTGGGAAACAGTTTAATAAAAATTCGTAAACCGGGGGCCCACTTATAATAAATTCACTGGAAGCTGAGAAAGTAATATGTGAGTGCAAAAAACCAAAAAACTTTCCTTTCTTTTTATTCTCTGTATTTCTTATATTGTTTAAGATTTGAAGCTATTAATTGCACATGCGTTAAGATTAGTAATTAACACTTAGTGAATTTTCCCGAAAAACAAAATACTAATTTTATATCCCCATTTTTTCCCTGTTTTTTTTTTAACCCTTTTTGTACTCACACAAATTTCAGACTGTAAGATACATAGATTAGACACAAGCTGTTTTATGTTGTCATCATAAATGAGCAGGTTTGATTTTATTGTGTATTAAAACCCACATCAAAAAAATTGAGAATTATCAGCAATGTAATCTGAAGCATTTTGTCGCGGGTATACTACTGTTTTTTTCTCATTGTTTGTTTTAATTCTTGTTCTCCGTAGTAAGAATTGTTATATTACGGGAAGGAAAAGCCATTGGGAACTGGAAGCAGTGAGGTGTGATCCAAGGAAGGTGAGGGTAGCTCCATCCAACTGTGGTAAGTTACATATATCCACCCATGGTGTGGTGCTAGACCTGACTCACGCCACTGTGGGAAAAACTAACATTATTTATGTATGATGATAGCAAGTGATTTTGATCCATCCACTAAGTGAAGTTCCAAAACATTTCATTTTTTCATGAAACAGATACATTTATTAATTTAAATTTTTTTTTTTTTTATGTGTACAATTACGTTCTGGGGTTCCTTTCTACATTTCTCACAAAAACCCTTTTCGTTCAATTTTATTATGGAAAACTATATGCATTTTATCCTGGTCGTTTTCAGGTTATATCTTCATGTTACTTTTATTCCCTATCAGTGACCACATTTATATTTAGTTTATCTTTTAGTCATTTAGCTATTAATAGATGGAGGACGGGGGATATAATCGTCGTTGCCCTGCCTCCGATTGCCATTGGGAACCCAAAAACGTTATTTAATTTAATAGTGGGGCCTCTTACAATCGAAGGACCAAATTATCGGATTTTTATGACTGTGTAGTGGTTAGCGTGTCTACCTCACGTCTGCGTGCTGGGGGACGATTGTCGCCACAGTTAAAACATGTGACTATAACTAAGTTAGCAACCTCGGTTACCCTGGTTAAAATTAAAATAATATAAAAAAAAATCTTCCACACTTTTCATAGTTCAGCCTAAATTCAGTTAGTATTATTTAACACCAATAAATTATATTAATTTTTTGATGTTCAAACTAGTTTTCTTGTACTTATTGTAACAAAGAATGTTCAGTGAATCTTTGGCAATACGATCTTTGTCTTATAAGCCAGCACTGCGAACGCTGTCTAAAACAGATGCATATGTGCATATGCATGTATAGAATATGCGCAAACACGCCCCCCCCCCCCCCCCCAAACACACACACACACACACACACACACACACACACACACACACACACACACACAAAATATATATATATATATATATATGTCTTTGGGTTTGGAAAAAAATTGGATTTTGGCTTAAATAGCAACGCTCACCTTGCCATATAAGACAAGTGAAAATTTGTGTATGCAATAATTTCCCCAAAACATTCTGAACATAACGAAAAAAAATATTTCATTGTGTTTGTTTATTATTAAATTAATGTTAACGTATCTAAAATATATTTAGTTGGGTTGTAAAAAATTGGGTTGTTGTAATAAGGTTAGGTAGGTTTTAAAGTTTCTTTGGTACAAATTATAAATTTTACATTAACATAAAAGAAAAAAAAATATCTAAAACGTATAAAGAAAATTTTAGAAAGGACTTAATTTTTGAGAGTTCTTGCTAATTGACCAGTTTTACCTAATCGGCCCACATATAATTATTTAATTAAATATTTTTTTTAATTTATTTTTTTTTTTAATAATTTTTAAAAAATTTTTTTAAATTTTTAAAAAAATTTTTTTATTAAAATTTAAAAAAAATATTAAAATACCATTTTATTAAATTTTAAAAATATATATATATATATATATATATATATATATATATATATATATATATATATATATATATATATATATATATATATATATAAGCATGGGAAACTTACAGACCCCTTTTAAAAAAGTAAACATGGTTTTGCATCCAAATGCTCCCCCAACCATCAAGGCATGGCACAACTTACTACTTTTTTTGGGTTGCAGCTGTGCCGGAAAGAAGGGGGGAAAAAGGCTACCTCAATGATCAAAATCCTTAAGAGACTTTCCTAGAGCTGATAACCTCATTCCCTTCCCCATCAACACAAAAAGGGAGGAGAACCCCCCCCACTCCCCTGACAGCGAAAAATCAGAGTCCAAGTGAGCAAGAAAAAATTTAAGGGGCAACACAGTGGGAGCAATCAGAATTATCACCAGTGAAGATACAGTGCCCCAGAGTGCTGACACTGCTGAAGCACTTAGAGGAAAGCACCCTGCCAGGAAAC
>WNWK01031889.1:0-22340 GCA_009830355.1 Cherax destructor
TTGAGCAGACTTCAGGAGTGAAGTTTTACGAAACTCGGGGGTCCACTGTATATATATATATATATATATATATATATATATATATATATATATATATATATATAAGAACTTCTGGGGAAGAAGTAACAAACTAAACTCCACTAACACAAACAAAACACACAACACATTAAAGTTACATAAATCTCCATTATTTAAGATTTCAATAAATTAGTAATGTTCAAGTACTCGTCTGAACGTCCCGCTAAAGCTCTCAGGTAATTACAGAAATAACGACTTTAACAATAGACCAGAGGAGTGATACACAGTAAAGATGTACCTCCACAGTCAGTTACATGACACGAGGTGCGCACACACGGACAACACCACTTACAGACAGGTGGCTACAGGTAAAGAATGTGCGTGTATGTATGGGTAGTCACCTACATGTGGTTGCAAGGGTCGTGTTCGTGTACGTGTAAACAGACACACGTTTACAAAGAACTATCGCAATGTGATAATTCCTGTTAAAGGAGACGAAGTTGTAGTATATACAGACTTTGCAAAAGCCTTTAACTGTGACCATGGTGTACCAAACCAAAGAATGCGTGCAAAGGATTAAATGGAAAAGTGGGCAGAGGGATATTTAAATTTCTGAATAGAACACAAAGTGTAATAATGAACAGAGTGAAATTGGAGGCTCCCATAGTTAAAAACTCTGTTCCCAAGGCACGGTACTTGCCTCTATTCTCTTTCTCGTATTCAACACTGACACACAAATCAGATTATTATATCAATCTTTGCAGACGATACTAGAATCTGTATGAGAGTAACATGCATGCCTCCAGGTTGAGTATAGCCAAAGTCTTCCAGTGGGCCACTGACAACAATATGATGCTCAACGAGGACAAGTTTCAATTACTCCTTTATGGAAATACTGAGAAAATGAAGACTTGAACGGAGTATAAAACAAACTAGAATCACTCAACAGAGTGTAAGACTAATGTGAGAGACCTGGGAGTAATTATATCAGATCGTGCCTTCAAGAATTACAAGTGTTATCACATCCACAAGGAAAGTGGATAACTAGAACCCTGAAAGTAACAGATTCCGTGCCATGAATGAAACTAAGTCATTTGCTTCATCTAGGCCGGAGTACTGCTATACTCTAACAGCTGTGTTCAATGCAGGCTAAATTACAGACCTGGAGAATGTGCAGAGACCCATTACTGCTCACATAGATTAATTCAAGCACCTAAATTATTGGGATGTTGAAGTTCCTTGATCTGTACTCCTTGGGACATAAGCGAGAGAGGTACATCATTATTTACATTCGGAAAGTTTTAGAAGGACTGGTCCCAAATCGTTCCCCATGAAAATAAGTGGCTTGGCTCATTAATGGAAAATTCAATAAGTGTAAAGGGATCAACATTTTTCAGTGCCCTACCTTCATACAAAAGGAGGATTACCAACAATTCCCTGTCTATCTTCAAGAGACAACTGAATAAGTTTCTCAAGATAGTTCCTAATCAGCCGGACTATGGTTACTTAGGCTAGACTTCGTACGGCAAGCACCAACAGCCTGATTGATCAGGGTATCCACCGGGAGGCCTGGTCTGGGACCGGGCCGCGGGAGTGTTGGCCCCTCGGAACACTCTGCAGATAGACTCCAGGTTGGGTGAGGGTGGTGGGAATGAGGGTGGTGGGAGGAGTGAGGGTGTTGGGGGAGTGAGGGTGGTGGGAGTGATGGTGGTGGAGTGAGGGTGGTGGGAGGTGTGAGGGTGGTGGGAGGGTGAGGGTGGTGGGAGGTGGGAGGGTGGTGGGAGTGATGGTGGTGGAGTGAGGGTGGTGGGAGGTGTGAGGGTGGTGGGAGGGGTGAGGGTGGAGGGAGGTGTGGGGTGGTGGGGGGGTGAGGGTGGTGGGAAGGGCGAGGGGGTGGGAGGGGCTAGGGCACTGGGAGGAATGAGGGTAGTGTTAGAAATGAGAGTGGAGGAGCGAGGGCACTGGGAGGAGTGAGGGTAGTGGGAGGGGCGGGGAGAGTGAGGGTGAGTTCAGGTGAGGGTTGTCAAGGTGGAGAGACAGAAGCAAGAGGTCAGGAGTTCCTCGCCCCATAACGCACAGTGTCGTGAGAACGTAACAAGTAGCAGCAGCAGCAGCAGCAGCAGCAGCAGGTTCATCCCCACACACACTACAAACACTAGGCCCAGTGTCAATCGATAAGTGTCTTTGACAGTTGGTAACTAACACACACACACAGATGAACAGAGCAGTAAGAGGTAACACCACGATCATGGCTCTGTAGCTACAAACAGTAACAAATACTGTAAGTAATTACACACTCCTGGACGCTCCACAATGACAATATTTTAAAATGATTTAAAGCCCCTCCCCCTCCGAGTAACCTGGTTTTTTAATTTTTAATTCTGAGATGTATCTGATATTCAATACATCACTGCTTCCAAAATATATATCTAATTTATTTTCCTCAGGAAAAGCGTTCAAAAAATGTCCGTAAGCTCTCCTTCATAATTTATTTTTAACATGTATTAATTTACCGAGGCGCTATTGCCATCTCCCTACAGGCAGGTTAATGTGCCAGGTGAAACACCAGCAGATTCCTGATGTAATTAACCTGCAGGTCACACGTATGCGCGCGTGTGTGTGGGGGGGGGGAGTTGAGGTGTGAGAGTGTACTCTCCTAATTGTGGTTGCAGGGGTCGATTCATAGCTCCTGGGCCCGCCTCTTCATTGGTCGCTACTAGGTCCACTCTCACAATGTTCCTTGAGCTTTATCATACCTCTTCTTAAAGCTATGTATGGATCCTACCTCCACTACATCATTCTCCAGACTATCCCACTTCCTGACAACTCTATGGCTGAAGAAATACTTCCTGACATCCCTGTGACTCATCTGAGTTTTCAACTTCCATTTGTGACCCCTTGTTGCTGTGTCACATCTCTGAAACATTCTGTCCTTATCCATGGTGTTCCTATCCCTCCTGTATTCCAGTGTTGTCAGGTTGAGTTCCCTCAACCTTTCCTCGTAGGATATACCCCTTAGCTCCGGGACTAGTCTTGTCGCAAACCTTTGTACTTTAATTTCTTGACGTGTTTGACCAGGTGTGTGTTCTATACTGGTGCTGCTTATTCCAATACGGGTCTGACATACACGGTGTACAGTGTCCTGAATGAGTCCTTACTTAAATGTCGAAATGCTATTCTTAGGTTAGCAAGGCGCCCATATGCTGCAGCAGTTATTTGGAGATGTGCTCGCTATGATGTTCACCCCAAGATCCTTTTCCTTGAGTGAGTTTTGCAGCCTCTGATCTCTTAGGCTGTACTCTCTCTGCGGTCTTTTTTGTCCTTCCCTAAGCTTCATAACTTTGCACTTGCTGGGGTTAAACTCCAGGAGCCATTTGTTAGACCAGGCTTGCAGCCTGTCCAGATCCCTTTGTAGGCTTACTTGATCCTCGTCCGCTTGCATTCTCCTCATTAGCTTCACATCGTCTGCAAAAGAGGGACACCTCTGACTATTCTTTCCGTCATGTCATTCACATAAACAACAACACCGGACTTAGGACTGACCCTTGTGGAACCCTACTCGACACGTGCACCCACTCTGACCGGACACACGTTGATCGACATTGGACCGACACACGTTGTTTCATTCCGGTCAGGTATTCCCTGATCCACTGCAGTACTTTAACTCCTATTCCTGCCTTCTCCTCTAGTTTTTCAACCAGTCTCTTGTGTGCTACTGTGTCGAAAGCCTTCTTACGGTCTAAGAAGATGCAATCTACCCATCCCTCTCTCTCCTGTCTTACTTCCGTTACCTTGTCATAGAACTCCAATAGGCTCGTGATACAGGATTTTCCTTCCCTGAAGCCGTGTTGGGTGTCATGCATTAGTCCATTCCGTTCTAGGAGCTCCACCCCTCTTTTCCTGATAATCATCTCCATAACTTTACATACATGTCAGCGACACTGGTCTGTAATTTAGTGCAGCCTGTCTCTCGTTTCTTAAAAATCGGGACTACATTCGCTGTCTTCCACACCTCAGGCAGTTGCCCTCTTTCGATAGATTTATTGAAGATTGTTGTTAGTGGTACACACAGTTCTTCTGCTCCCTCTCTCAGGACCCAAGGAGAGAGATTATCTGGGCCCACAGCCTTCGAGGTGTCTAGTTTCCCTAGCAGCTTCTTCACCTCCTCCTCGGTTGTGTACAGTATGTCCAGCACTTGGTGCACCCTACCACCTCGGTTTGCTGGGAGCCTTTCTGTCTCCACTGTGAATACCTCCCTGAATTTTGAGCTGAGCTCTTCACATACTTCCTGGTCGTTCCTTGTGAGCTCCCCTCTATGTGTGTGTGTGTGTGTGTGTGTGTGTGTTTCTGATGCAACAAATATATTACTACTACTACTACTTCTTCCTCTACCAACATTATCACTACCACTTTTTCTTCCTCTCTTTGTCCCGTCCCTGTTCCCTTCCTCACCTATATATACTGGCTTCCTCACTGTTTTGTGTTAGTGAGACTTGTGAATAGTGCAAATCGGACCGAGGAGTGTGTGTTAGTACTCAACTAAGTGTGTTAGTGTCTTAGTGTGAACTCACCTATTCACCTACAAGGAGTCATAGCTCCTGTGTGTGTGTGTGTGTAACTGATCAATTAATGTACGTTTTTTCTGACTACCAGAGAAATTTCATATTATCTACTACTATGTAAATTTCTCTACTTTCTAAAAACATTTATTCTACTACCCTTACTCTGAAAAACTATGAAAAAGCTCGCTTTGGTACAGTGCAATACATTTAAAAAATATGATCTGTTTGCAAGTTTTCTTTTCCACAGACTGTCGGTATTGCTAAGACACAGACAACCCTTTGTACTGAAAATAGTTATTTCCCTTCTACAGTACTTCAATTTGTGCCCCATCGTCTGGGTTGGTTTTAGCATCTTTTAGTTTTAATGTTACTTTATCTGTTTACTCTGCCAAGTAGAGTTTGTGATTGTTTTTTTTCCTAAGTTTTCCATCCATCAGTTTCGGGAGGTTAAATTCTCTTAAACTTGCTCATGTTTCGTGACTCAACTCCAGAACTAAACGGTTAATCTCCGAGCTTTCTCAAACTTATTAATGTGTTGGACTATGAAGAGACTCCATTTGGGTTCCATATATTTGTGTACACATAAGGTTCCGTTAGGGGGGAGTATATTAATGAACACTCAGGGGTCTGTGGGGGTAGATTAGTGAACACAGAAGGTTCTGTGGAGGTAGATTAGTCAAGACGCAAAGTTCTTTGATGAAATATTAACGAACACACACGGTTCTGTGCGGGCTTGTGTACACGCCAAGTCCTTTGTGGGTATACTGGTGTACACACCAGATTCTCTGTTAGATTTATAGGCTAACAGTAGTAAATTTTAAGTTTCATAAACATCTGCAAAACGTTGCAACTTTACACAACCACACTATTTTTTTATTTTTAAATAAACGTGTTACTATTATCTGGGTAACGAAGCATACCTTCCAAATCCCTTAAGAAACTCTGAAACTCCTCCTAATACCACCTTTCCTCCCATCATCTATATGCAAACCCCTTTTCCTAAATCACCACCTAACACACCAAAGTATTTTTTTACCAAAGAATTCACATTTAGAAAAACACCAGAACGCATCAGAAGAATTAAGCGTAGCTGACGCCCATCGATATCGATCAGTTAGCAAGAAACACATGCAACTACTCCACCCAGGGAGGCCAAATTTGAACACCTTGACCGAACAACAAATGTGACCACTCCCGAACACACGGAGGAAAAAAAATTGGACCCTGGAGGGAAGAGTTTGGGTGTGGCCGGTGGCTGGAGGTGGTGTGATGAACGAGGCAGCCAACAAAACAACACTCAAGACTGACAAACTGAACTTCACCTGGAGGCATAACTGTGTGGTTGTGGTAGGTAAGAGGAAGGGAGGGAGGGTTGTGGTAGGTAAGAGGAAGGGAGGGAGGGTTGTGGTAGGTAAGAGGAAGGGAGGGAGGGTTGTGGTAGGTAAGAGGGAGAGAGGGAGGGTTGTGGTAGGTAAGAGGGAGAGAGGGAGGGTTGTGGTAGGTAAGAGGGAGAGAGGGAGGGTTGTGGTAGGTAAGAGGAAGGGAGGGAGGGTTGTGGTAGGTAAGAGGAAGGGAGGGAGGGTTGTGGTAGGTAAGAGGGAGAGAGGGAGGGTTGTGGTAGGTAAGAGGGAGAGAGGGAGGGTTGTGGTGACTGTGCAAGGGAAAGGATTGTGGTGCTAGTGGGATGAGAAGTTTTGTAGTAATAGTGGAAGGGTTATGGTGATTATAGGAGGATTGTGGTGATAGTGGGATTGGGAGAACTGTAGTGACAGTGGAAGAATAAAATGTCGAAGAATAAAATGTAACGAAAACATAAAAACCACTGGCACGAACAAATAAAATAACCACTAGCCCACTGCGATTACCACAACCAACATATTACATAAAACAACTACGATGCGTGTTAAGAAAAAAATAGGAATAGTCCAAACCATATCCAGAATTCACACTAAGCCAGAGGCAATAAATCATACAGCGGAGTCGTCAGCGGCAGCGGGTAAAGTCCATGTACAGCAGAAGGCTAAGACATATCCAAAAGTCGATCCAAGTCAGAGGCCATAAATCACTGTATAGGAATCACCAGTTACGTCAGCATTATCGCAGCTGCGTCAGCAATGTAAACAGCTATGTCAACAGTGTAAGCAGTTGTGTCAGCAGTATCAGCCCATTAAGTATAGCTCAAGCTACGTAAACTCCAAGTCAAAGGGAGACAAACGAATAAAAATTCAAACAAAAAAATGATAAGTACCCACCCCCCTCTTATTTAGGCTATAATAATGACGAGAAGGAGAAAGAAAGGGGATGATGCTGCTTTCTTAAGCAAAGTCGCTCAAACCCTCCCCCATTGTAAAGTAATATGGTAGAAATTATAATGTTTAGTTTCCTGGTGTTACTTTTGATGCAAAGCGATTTGACGGATATGGGTGGTCAACACTTCAAGATGTATTTAGGGTTAGAATTACTCGAGAAATCGCAATGATTGTAAAAAATAAAAAAAAATAAAAAAAAAAACGAAGGACAAAAACAGAGTTTTATTTCTTGTTTCTATTGGGATTCCTCTCCTAAGATTCAAACTGCAACATCTGGCTAATACCTAGGTGCCTATTCACTGCCGCAGATCGCTAGGTGCCTATTCACTGCCGCAGATCGCTAGGTGCCTATTCACTGCCGCAGATCGCTAGGTGCCTATTCACTGCCGCTGATCGCTAGGTGCCTATTCACTGCCGCAGATCGCTAGGTGCCTATTCACTGCCGCAGATCGCTAGGTGCCTATTCACTGCCGCAGATCGCTAGGTGCCTATTCACTGCCGCAGATCGCTAGGTGCCTATTCACTGCCGCAGATCGCTAGGTGCCTATTCACTGCCGCAGATCGCTAGGTGCCTATTCACTGCCGCTGATCGCTAGGTGCCTATTCACTGCCGCTGATCGCTAGGTGCCTATTCACTGCCGCTGATCGCTAGGTGCCTATTCACTGCCGCTGATCGCTAGGTGCCTATTCACTGCCGCTGATCGCTAGGTGCCTATTCACTGCCGCTGATCGCTAGGTGCCTATTCACTGCCTCTGATTGCTACGTGCCTATTAACTGATCACTTGGGCCCGTTCGGGATTTCAACCCTGGGTCATTTTGTCCTACCGATGTCCTACTGGTGATTGTTGTAATAGTGGTGATGGAGGTAGAGACGGTGGTGATAATGGTGATGAAGGTAGAGGCGGTGGTAATAATGGTGATGGAGGTAGACGCGGTGGTGATAGTGGTAGCATGGGGTAGAGATGGCAGTGGTGTGATATGACGATGCTAGTAGTGGTGGTAGTGGGAGTGGTAATTGTGGTGGTTGCAGGGGTGGTGTGGTGGGTAACCTGCAGCTCACCCCAGACCTCGTCTTCCGTCATGCCAGCCACGTTGAGGTGGGGTCACGACACTTCCACCCCACCTCCAGACACCCTCTCCTTTAACCCCCACTCTCCTAACCCCCGAACCTTCTTCCTCTGTCCTTCACCACCTCCGTCAACACAGTTTATTCCTCTCTTATTCATCCACCGCACAAACTCCCTCCATCTACCATTCCTTCCTGCGATACCCGAGGCTCGGTTGGCAAAGCACTGAACTCATACTGAGTGTCGGTGGTTCAATCCCAGGCACAGGTGGAAACATTGGGGATGTTTACTTCGACCTACTGCCCATGTTCACCTAGCAGAAAGTAGGTACCAGAGAGTTAGTCGACTGATGTGGGCCGCTTCTTCGGCACCTTAGATAGAGCTGGGCTTTATAATAATAATAATTTTTAGTACATGTACAAAGTATACAGGCCTAGGTGACATCAGTGACATACTACTATATAAAAAGCATCTTGTTATGCAGAGCATTTCGGGCAAATTAAGTCAATTTTGTCCCCAGGAAGCGACCCTCACCAGTCGACTAGCACCCAGGGACCTATTTTACTGACAGGTAAACAGGAAACACATCCTATTTCCACCCGTACCGGGGATCAACACCCGGACCTCATTGTGTGAGGTGAGTGCGTTAACAATCGAACTATGGGATACCCTGATTTGAGATGACGTAGGGTAACAGCTCTTAGTTTGTAAAACTGATTTATATAAAAAAAATAACTTTGCCTACCTCTGTCCTCCCCTTCTAAAAGAACTTATTGGTCTATACAATTTTCTATTTTACAAATCTCCATGTTTCATTATGTCTCATGCTTCCTTCCACAGACACACTCAGAGAAAATACTTTGCGTAAAAGCAACGCATGCATTAATTCATATGCGTGAGCGCGCGCATGCACACGCACGCACGCACACACGAACACACACACACACACACACACACACACACACACACGGAGGCAAGGAGGCAGAGGAACGGTTTATACCTAAAGGAAAAAGATTAAATGGGAAGACCAGAAAGAGCCCCTGGTTTACCCAAAGGTGCAGGGAGGCGAAGACTCAGAGTGTCAGAGAATGGAAAAGGTACAGAAGGCAAAGAACCCAAGTAAACACGGAGATAAGTCGAAGAGGTAGAAAAGAGTATGCACAAGTACGGAGGGAGGCCCAGAAACAGTACGAAAATGACATAGCATCGAAAGTCAAGTCTGACCTGAAACTGATGTACAGTCACATCAGAAGGAAGACAACAGTCAAGGACCAGGTGATAAGGCTGAGGAGAGAGGATGGGGAACTCACAAGTAATGATCAAGAGGTATGTGAGGAGCTCAACTCGAGGTTTAGGGAAGTATTCACAGTGGAGGCAGGAAGGCAGCTGGGTAGACAAGACGGGGTGCGTCACCAACAAGGGATGTATTAAGTGCTGGAGGGCATACACACATCTGAGGGGGAGGTGAAGCAGTTACTCAGTGACCTTGATACCTCAAAGGCGATGGGTCTGGACAATATCTCCCCGTGGGTCCTTTGGGAAGGAGCTGAGGTTCTGAGTGTGCCACTTACCATAATATTCAACACATCCCTTGAAACTGGGCAGCTACCCGAGATATGGAAAAAGGCCAACGTAGTCCCCATCTTTAAAAAAGGAGAGAGAAAGGAGGCACTAAGCTATAGACCAGTGTCACTTACGTGTATAGTGTGCAAAGTCTTGGAAAAAATCATCAGGAAAAGAATGGTGGAGCATCTGGAGCAGAACAGAATAATCAACGCCAGACAGCACGGATTCAGGGAAGGTAAATCCTGTGTTACAAACCTCCTGGAGTTCTATGATAAAGTAACAGAGGTAAGGCAAGAGAGAGAAGGGTGGGTTGATTGCATTTTCCTGGACTGCAGGAAGGCCTTCGACACAGTTCCTCATATGAGATTAGTAAAGAAGTTGGAAGACCAAGCGTGCATAACAGGAAGGGCACTGGAATGGATCAGGGAATATCTCACAGGGAGGCAACAACGGGTCATGGTGCATGATGAGGTATCACAGTGGGCGCCTGTGACGAAGGTGTACCGCAGGGGTCAGTCCTAGGACCAGTGCTATTCTTGGTATATGTGAATGACATGACGGACGGGAGAGACTCAGAAGTGTCTCTGTTCGCAGATGATGTGAAATTAATGAGGAGAATCACATCGGATGAAGACCAAGCAGGACTTCAAAGAGACCTGGACAAGCTTGACATCTGGTCTAGCAACTGGCTTCTCGAATTTAACCCCACCAAATGCAAAGTCATGAAGATCGGAGAAGGGCAAAGAAGACCGCTGACAGAGTACAGGCTAGGTGGACAAAGGCTACAAACCTCATCAAAGGAGAAAGACCTTGGGGTGAGTATAACGCCAAGAAGTCTCCGGAAACACATCAACCAGATAACCGGGGCAGCATATGGGCGACTGGCAAACCTAAGATTAGCGTACCGTTACCTTAACAAGGAATCGTTCAAGACACTGTACACCGTGTACGTCAAGTCCATACTAGAGTATGCAGCACCAGTCTGGAACCCACACCTGGTCAAGCATGTCAAGAAATTAGAGAAAGTGCAAAGGTTTGCGACAAGACTAGTTCCACAACTCAGGGGACTGCCCTATGAAGAAAGGTTGAGGGAAATAGGACTAACAACACTGGAGGACAGAAGGGTTAGAGGAGACATGATAACGACATACAAAATACTGCGGGGAATCGACAAGGTAGATAGTGACAGGATGTTCCAGAGGGGGAGCACAGAAACAAGGGGGCACAACTGGAAGCTGAAGACTCAGATGAGTCGAAGGGATGTTAGGAAGCACTTCTTCAGCCACAGAGTAGTTAGGAAGTGAAATAGTCTAGCGAACGATATAGTGGAGGCGGGAACCATACATAGTTTTAAGACAAGGTATGATAAAGCTCATGGTGCAGGGAGAGCAGAGACCCAGCAGCGGACAGCGAAGAGCCGGGGCCAGGAGCTGAGTCTCGACCCCTGCAACCACAATTAGGTGAGTACAATTAGGTGAGTACACACACACACACACACAGTCGGGGCCAGGAGCTGAGTCTCGACCCCTGCAACCACAATTAGGTGAGTGTACACACACACACACACACACAAAGGGCTTTAAGAAACTTTCCAGTGAATGCCGTCGCTCACACGGTCCATAAAATGCTCATTTACCGGGTGGAATAATATGAGGGAGGAATTATACGGCAATCAACCCACCATTTTCACTGGTGTGAAGTTACTTCAGTCTTGTACAATTCCTCACTCATCACATAATAGACCTCTGAGTTTTCTTCGAAGCTGATGGTCCCCTAATGGAATACTTGGAGGGATCTTCATTACCCTACAAAAGTGACCCAACTCTGGCTGACGGATTTCAACAGCAACACGTGATTCTGTGTGATACATTATGACAGGGATATATATTTAGCCTTTGTTCCCACCATGTAACTATGATATTGGATATGGTAGCAGCACAGTGGTGTATGCAGTTTTGCTAAAATATATATAACTGTTACGATATGTTTTAGTCTTTCCAGAGAGATGTTGCCTTTTGCTTATCCTAGAATTAAACGCCAAGTTGACTCGTATTTCCATTTTGCAAGGTCGCGCAGATGTTTAGGGATAATACGATTCACTGCAGTGTAAGACAAAGTGCAACTGGAATGGCATGTATATAGCGATAAGGTGTAGTAAATAACGTGGTAAATAAAGAACTTTATAAATAACATTCTGTCGTAAATGAAATGAAATAAGCACTGTAAGCAAATTGCACCAAACAATTTTCCATTCACTTGATGTCGCTCCTCACCTGACAGTTTTGAGAAAACTGGAAATATGCGGCAGTAGATGTACTGGCACATTCTCCCTGATGTACTGGCACATTCTCCCTGCATGCGATATCACCGCTCTCAACGTGTACGTCAAGTGAAACCGAATCTGGTGTTTCTCTGCTTCATCAGACACACTTTACATCATTGCTTTAACTATTCTTTAAGAATCTCCACGAAAGTTCTTGGAAAACAAATTACCTTTCACTCGGGCTGTGTTGAATATTAAGATAACACTATTTTCAAGTCGTGCCGAATAGGTAAAACTTGCGATTTAGGCTTAAACAGCAACGCTCTTCTTGCCCAATAAGGCAAGCGAAAAATTTGTGTATCCAATAATTTCGCAAAACTCATTCTGAACTTAACGAAAAAGATATATTTCATTGTGTTTGTTTATTAAATTATTGTAAACCTATCTAAAATATGTTTAGTTGGATTAGGCTAAATTAAATTGCGCTTGTTATAATTAGGTTAGGTAAGTTTTCTAAGGTTCTTTTGGTACAAAATTATTAATATTTACACTAACATTAAGGAAAAATATATATCTTCAAACGTATAAGAAAATTTTAGAAAGTATTTTATTTTAAATGAGTTCTTGATAATTGACCAGTTTTACCTATTCGGCACGACATATAAGATTATATATATATATATATATATATATATATATATATATATATATATATATATATATATATATATATATATATATATATAAATAGATGGGGTTGTAAGAGAAGTGAATGCTCGGGTGTTGGCAAGAGGTGTGGGGTTAAAAGATAAAGAATCTAACACAGAGTGGGAATTGTCACAGTTGCTCTTTGCTGATGACACTGTGCTTTTGGGAGATTTTGAAGAGAAGTTGCAGAGGTTGGTGGATGAGTTTGGTAGGGTATGTAAAAGAAGAAAATTAAAAGTGAATATAGGAAAGAGTAAAGTGATGAGGATAACAACAAAATTAGGTAACGAAAGATTGGATATCAGATTGGAGGGAGAGAGTATGGAGGAGGTGAATGTATTCAGATATTTAGGAGTGAATGTGCCAGCAGATGGGTCTACGAAAGATGAAGTGAATCAGAATTCATGAAGGGAAAAAGATGAGTGGTGCACTAAATAGTCTGTGGAGACAAAGAACTTTGTCCATGGAAGCAAAGAGGGGAATATATCAGAGTATAGTTATACCAATGCTCTTATATGGGTGTGAAGCATGGGTGGTGAATGTTGCAACAAGAAGGCTGGAGGCAGTTGAGATGTAGAGTCTGAGGTCAATGTGTGGTGTGAATATAATGCAGAGAATTCGAAGTTTGGAGATGTGGGATTACCAAAACTATTATCCAGAGAGCTGAAGAGGGGTTGTTGAGGTGGTTCAGACATGTAGAGAGGATGGAACAAAGTAGAATGACTTCAAGATTGTATAAATCTGTAGTGGAAGGAAGGATGGGTAGGGGTGAGCCTAGGAAATATTGGAGGGAGGGGTAAAGGAGGTTTTGTGTGCGAGGTGCTTGGACTTCCAGCAAGCATGCATGAGCATATTAGATAGGAGCGAATGGAGACAAATGGCTTTTAGAACATGACGTGCTGTTGGAGTGTGAGCAAGGTAACATTTATGAAGGGATTCAGGGAAACCGGCAGGCCGGACTTGAGTCCTGGAGATGAGAAGTACAGTGCCTGCACTCTGAAGGTGTGTTAATGTTGCAGTTTTACAACTGTAGTGTAAGCGCACCTCTAGAAAGACAGTGATGGAGTGAATGATGAAAGTTTTTTCGGGCCACCCTGTCTTGGTGGAAAACCGCTGATGAGTTAAATATATATATATATATATAATATATATATATATATATATATATATATATATATATATATATATATATATATATATATATATATATATATATATATATATATATATATATATATATATTTCTTTCTTTCAACACGTCGGCCGTTTCCCACCGAGTCAGGGTGGCCCAAAAGGAAAAACGAAAGTTTCTCATTTTACATTTAGTAATATATACAGGAGAAGGGGTTACTAGCCCCTTGCTCCCAGCATTTTAGTCGCCTCTTACGACACGCATGGCTTACGGAGGAAGAATTCTATTCCACTTCCCCATGGAGATATATATATATATATATATATATATATATATATATATATATATATATATATCAATAACAACACTGCAACTAGCCAAGGAGTCGAACCCATTCTGCTTTGGCCCGCCTCATGATGAACGAAAACTCATGACGCTCTAGTCCACGGGACCACACAATCCTCATGTGTGGTCCCGTGGACTAGAGCGTTATGAGATTTCTCTCACCATGAGGAGGGCCAAGCATCATGGGTCGACCCTGGCTAGTGCTGTGTAGTTGTTGACCAATACCACTCGTTCGTGGTATATATATATATATATATATATATATATATATATATATATATATATATATATATATATATATATTATTGTAACCACGAACCTTGGCACTAGCCAGGGTTCGAACCTATGATCTACTCTTAAGGATTGTGTGGTTCAGTGGTCTAAGGCATTATGTGTTTTCGCTCACCATGAGGCGGGCCGAAACATCATAGGTTCGAACCCTCAGCAATGCTTCAGAGTGTGTCAGGGAAGGATAGAGCTCGCCTCCTTGCAGTGAGAGCTCCTCATGCAGGGGACTTTCTTTTGGCTGTTCCCAACTCCTGCCTTGGCACACGCCTCGACCCACAGACCATCCGCATTGGTGTTTCCCTTCGATTTGCCGCCCCTATTCTCGCCGAACACAGGTGTATTTGTGGCAGTGAAGCAGCAGACCGATTCGGGTACCATAGTCTTGTGTGTCGTAAATCCGAGGGAAAGATTGCAAGACATGAAGAGGTTAATAACATTATCAAGAGGAGCCTCACAACAGCCGGATGCCCAGCAGTAAGGAAGCCACCCCAACTATGCAGATCTGATGGCAGCCAAAAGCGTCCAGATGGTATCACCCTTCAAGCCTGGACAGACGGCAAACAGGTGGTGTGGGACTACACATGTGCATCTACCTTGGCTGATACCTATCTCCAATACACAAGGGAGAAAGGAGGGGCAGCTGCCACCTTCAGGGAGTCCCAGAAGTCGAGAAAATATGGAGAACTTGCCCATCATTATATGTTTGTTCCCATAGGCTCAGATACCCTTGGCTCGTGGGGAAAGAGTGCATCTAAGTTCCTCAAGGAGCTGGGCAAAAGACTCAACAGGGTAACTAGGGATCCCAGGGCAGCTAGTTTTCTGTTCCAGCGACTCAGCGCTGCTGTTCAGAGGGGTAATGCATGCTGTATCCTGGGCACGCACCACAGCTCTGAGGAGCTGGTTGAGAAAAAAATGAAAGATGGGGTGGTAGGGGAAGTGGTATATTCAAATGGCTTCATGAAGAAATCCAAATATTCTTCCTTGAAGCCTTTTTATCCACTTCTCCGAGGCTATGTGTCCCACAATTTGTACCAGAGGTGGACCCCATCTTATATATTATATATATATATATATATATATATATATATATATATATATATATGTGTGTGTGTGTGTGTGTGTGTGTGTGTGTGTGTGTGTGTGTGTGTGTCGTGCCGAATAGATATAACTGGTCAATTAGCAAGACCTCATTTAAAATTAAGTCCTTTCTAAAATTTTCTCTTATACGTTTAAAGATATAATTTTTTCATTTATGTTAATGTAAAATTAATAATTTTGTACCAAAAGAACCTTAGAAAATTTTACCTAAACTTATTATAACAAGCGAAATTTAATTTAGCCTAACCCAATTAAATATATTTTAGATAAGTTTACAATAATTTAATAATAAACACAATGAAATATATTTTTTTTCGTTACGTTCAGAATGATTTTTGCGAAATTATTGCATACAAAAATCTTCGCTTGCCTTTTTCGGCAAGAAGACCGTTGCTATTTAAGCCAAAATCGCAAGTTTTACCTATTCGGCACGACATATATATATCGGTTTCTTTTCGTGCACTACGCAGGATGAGTAATATAAAAAAAAAAAAAATAATGGGGAAAGGAAAGAGGAACAGGAAGAGAAAGCAAAATCATAAGCAAGAAGAGAGAAATCTGAGGCAAAGGAAGAGGTAACTTACACATGATTACTGGTTAGGAAAAAAATAAACGAAAATTAACAAAGAGAATGATGGGAAAAATTATGTTAAGGAAAAGAAGGCATATAAGAATCCCTAGTAGGCCTGGGTGACTGCTTGATGCCTGATAAGGCCTACGTGCTGAGATGGCCATAGAGGCCGTAACGAGCTGGTGGGGGGTAAAAAAAAAAAAGTAAGCAACGTACACGAGTTGAAACTATGATCCCACTGACTTGTTCCAGGCTCAGGATGCTACGCTCCTAGATTCTTCCTCTTTTTCCCACATCTCTCTCTCTCTCTCTCTCTCTCTCTCTTTCCCACAAACACCAAGCAACTGCATTTTGCTCGCATTTTCTCATACAAAAACGCAAACTTGCTTGTCAAAAGACTCGCACACAGCAAGACGGACACGCACGCACGTCAAGCCTTCCCAACAAAGGCTTCAGTGACTGACCTAAGAGTACTCCGCCTCATCTAAACTCTGCTTGTTGGGGACAAACGCACCAGTGTACTATATTCCCGCAGTAGTAGCATGACCTCACGCCTCCTTCCTGTTGCCTCCTTCCCTAATTTTTTCTCCTTCATTTCCCATTCCCCCATTCTCTCTCTATTAAGATGAGTGTATATATGTGTGGTGTGTGTGTACTCACCTAGTTGTGGTTGAAGGGGTCGATTCATAGCTCTTGGCCCCGCCTCTTCACTGGCCGCTACTGGGTCACTCTCCCTGCGCCATGAGCTTTATCATACCTCTTCTTAAAGCTACGAATGGATCCTGCCTCCACTACGTCGCTTCCCAAACTATTCCACTTCCCGATCACTCTGTGACTGAAGAAATACTTCCTAACATCCCTGTGATTCATCTGAGTCTTCAACTTCCAACTGTGTCCCCTTGTTGCTGTGTCTTATCTCTCGAACATTCTGTCTCTGTAAACCTTGTCGATTCCTCTCAGTATTTTATATGTCGTTATCATGTCCCCCCTATCTGTCTTGTCCTCCAGTGTCGTCAGGTAGATTTCCCTTAACCTCTCCTCGTAGGACATACCCCTTAGCTCCGGGACTAGCCTTGTTGCAAACCTTTGCACTTTCTCTAGTTTCTTTGCGTGCTTGGCTAGGTGTGGGTTAAAAACTGGTGCTGCATACTCCAGTATGGGCCTAACGTACACAGTGTACAGGGTCCTGAACGATTCCTTAAGATGTCGGAATGCTGTTCTTAGGTTTGCTAGGCGCCCGTATGCTGCAGCAGCTATTTGGTGTGTGTGTGTGTGTGTGTACTCACCTAATTATGGTTGCAGGGGTCGAGACTCAGCTTCTGGCCCCGCCTCTTCACTGATCGCTACTAGATCCTCTCTCCCCCTTCTCCATGAGGTTTTTCATACCTCGTCTTAAAGCTATGTATGGTTCCTGCCTTCACTATATCACTTTCTAGACTATTCCACTTCCTGACTACTCTATGGCTAAAGAAATACTTACTAACATCCCTGTGATTCATCTGAGTCTTCAACTTCCAATTGTGACCCCTTGTTTCTGTGTCCCCTCTCTGGAACATTATGTGTCTGTCCACCTCGTCTATTCCACGCAGTATTTTGTATGTCGTTATCATGTCTCCCCTACACCTCCTGTCCTCCAGTGTCGTCAGGCCGATTTCCCTTAACCTTTCTTCGTTGGACGTTCCCTTATCTCTGGAACTAACCTTGTCGCAAACCTTTGCACTTTCTCTAATTTCTTGACGTGCTTGACCAGGTGTAGGTTCCAAACTGGTGCTGCATACTCTAGTATGGGCCTGACGTACACAGTGTACAGTGTCTTTTACGAATCTTGTTCCGTTCAGGTGCTCCACCACTCTCCTCCTGATAATCTTCTCCATGACTTTGCATACTATACACGTCAGTGACACTGGTTTAGTGCCTCTTTTCTGTGTGTGTGTGTGTGTGTGTGTACTCACCTAGTTATGGTTGCAGGGGTCGAGTCATAGCTCCTGGCCCCTGTGTGTGTGTGTATGCGAGCGTGCACGCAAACCAATGAGTTTATATAAAGTAAGACTACTCTGACCCCTAGTGGTGTCGGGAGGTTAAACGTGGAGTGGTGGTTATATGGCTCCTTACACAACACTGATAGACCCTCGTTGAGGTAACCTCGCCTCCAGAAGGAGCATATACCATGCGGTACCCGGGAAAATGTACCATGTGATAAACTGAGTACGTTCCTGTGTACTACACTTCGCCACAGTGTACGAATCCTTAAATTTTTGTTTGATAAGGAGCTTTCGGGAAATACTAATATTTTTTTTAAACAACCGCCAGATTAGATTTTTTCAATTGGCAGAAGAAATTTAACACTTTTTTCACGGTTCGAGAGATGGACTTAATCCTTCTGTTTGAGTTGAACCTCCAGTTAGTGACAACCTGAGGGAACACTTTCTCTTGTGTGTGTTCATGTAGGTGGTTTTAGTGGTGGTGGTAGTATGGGTGGGTGGTGGTGGTGTGGGCGGTAGTAGTGGTATGGGCAGTGGAGGGAGTGTGGGTGGTAGGAGCGGTGTGGTTGTAGTGGGGTGGTAGTGGTGGTGGTGTTAGTGGTAATAGGGTAGTGGTAGTGGGATTGTGGGGATGGTAGTGGAAGTGTAGGGTTGTAGTGGTGGTCATGAGGTGGTGGTGGTAGTTGCAATTGCAGTAACTGTAGTAGTAATAGTGGTGGTGGTAGCAGCAGCAGAATAGTAGTATTAGTAGTGGTAGTAGCAGAATAGTAGAAGTAGTAGTGGTAGCAGTAGTAGCAGCAGCAACAACAATGATAGTAGCTGCAGCAGCAGCAGCTACAACAGTAGTAATAGTATCTACAGCAACAGCAGTTACACCAAGAGCAGTTACAACAGCAGTAACAGTTAGAGCAGCAGCAGCAGCAGCGGCAGCGGCAAAAGTAGTAAGAGCAACAGCAGTAGCAGCAGTTACAGCAGCAGCAGCAACTGCTTTACCTTAAGGAAACAAATTCCTCCTCACAAGGTCTTTGTCAGACGATTACTTGTTAAATGTTTTAACATCCGCTAGCTTACAAAAGCTAAGTTTTATTCCTCATTTAAAACCCAGAGGATTACTACGCAGAAACGTCCTAAGATTTACTACGCCCGTGTTTATAATGTTCAATGTAACATTCACTGAGGCCCGTGTTTATAAAGTTCAATATAACATTCACTGAGTCACTACAGAGTTGTGGCACCACGAGACGTGCCGCCCCACAGTGAACACACGTATTATTATTCTTCGCTTTCTGAAGAACACTTATCAGTGAAAATAAAATAGCAGAAATTTTGAGCAAGCTTCCTATATTTGCATGTTACAGAACAACTTGTTTTAAATAATATATATACCCAAATGTACTTCTGGGGCCTAGTTTCTATTTTTTTCGTTTATCCCTACGCTCTTGCGCAGCATGGAAATAAAATGCACAATAAAATAGCCTCATCGACAGCAAACTATAAAATCAAATCTCTGATAGGCTTCCCTGTGAAGGATTATTAGTTTGTTTTTAATGCTAGGATAAGTGATTGGTCTAAACCTCGATGGCTTGCTTCAGGATTTCCTTCACTTTTAAATAGTTCATCTTCGAATCTTTAGCATAGTATCTTGCTGATGTATTTTTTTATTGCACTGCAGAAACAACCTGGTTGCTCATGTACTACTCTGTTGGCAAAAAAAAATATATAAAAAAGATTCCCAGGATGTCCAGATCCCTTTCCGGGTAACTAATCTTCAAAACAGTTTGTTTTCTATATCTTTCTCATGTGTGTATTTCTGAAGAGCCTAAACCGACAACAATGAATAATTATTTGATGTTAAACTAATTATCGTAGAATTACATATAGTCAATCGGCAATAACCAAATTACATAACCGAGAGGGTAAATGATGGATACCTGAGAGATGCTTTCTGGGGTCAACGCCCCCACAGCCCGGTCCTAGACCAGGCCTTCTGGTGGATCAAGGCCTGGTCAGTCAGGCTGTTACTGCTTTCGCATGCAGTTCGACGTAACGGCAGCCTGCTGATTAAGAACCGACTTGAATAACTTATTAGTTCTCAGTTGGTAATTAATTCCCCTTATGTGTGAAAGTAGATCGTTGAAAAGTCTTGTTTACCCATGAAACTCCTGATTTCCACTTCGGGTATTTTTGCACAATTTGTCAAGACTCTTACTTTCGTATGGAGAGTTTTCGAGTGAAATTTGAGACCATAACCTCTTAGGATATTCCAATTGCAAATTGTAATGTATCTATCGCCTGCGTTCCAGTGAGTACAGGTACAGGGTAACTCTCGTTATGTACAATGCAAGGACAAGCTGGTCTGGAACCGTTCATATTTTCAATCAGGAGCCGATGTATTAAGGCCTAATGAGATATTGCATAGCTTGTTTAAGACAGTGACAAAAAATAGTCAGCGCATCATCACAGTTTTTGTGGAAAATTACAATAATTTTTCTGTGTTAATTGATAGGAAAATAATCTTTATATAATAATGCACGTGTGGAATGCTAATGTGACTTTTAAAGTGATAAGCCACAGGGGAACCAACATCCACTATAATTTCCTTATTTACTGTAATCAGTTAATTAAGTAAAATGTAATTGTTGTAATGTTTGGAAAAGTTAATATTCTGATAAGGAAAATGTATTACACACCTGAAAGTGTCACTGAATTTAAATAAAAAATATGTGTACAGGATAAACGTTTTAGGGAGGAATAAGATATATGGAATAACGTGAATACTGGACCGGCGAGTGGTAAACATTTTATAGAGTGTAATTATACCCGACAGAAATAGTCTCGGTATAATTCATTCACTACAAGATAAGTGAAGAAGAAATGCATCTGGAAGGGTCCAGATATATAATGAAACGTGATCTTAAAGTATATGAGTGAAAAACTGGAGCAGTAGCTGGAGACGCTGTATTGCCTGCCACATGTATCATCCAATATAATTAATGTACGCCTTCCAGTGTGTATTAAACCCCACACAACAGGTAAGGTAGCTAGGCATTGACCAATATTATGTTGTCTTCCTGTTGGGAGGCGTTAAGATATACCAACTGTAACAAATGGATAAGTGTATTAATTTGTTATATGAATTGTGTGTTTAATAATTTGCAATTTATTATCTCAAACAAACTCTTAAATCTGTCAAGCCTTTAATGATCATACAGTCCACTAAATAGCCAGTGTTACTGGCTTAAATCTTCATAGTAAATATTTAGGAACCACATGTTCCTAATCCAGGGTCCCCAAGTTAGTTCGGGAGCTGAGACGGTGGTCATTTAAGGAGGGACACTGCGATCCCACAAGTCTCAAAGATACATTAGTAAGTTCCTATTTGTTTTTGTGTCTAGAGTTCTTCCCACTGTGTGGGTGAAAAGTTAATTCGAGATTGTTTACTCGTGAAAAATCCCCCACATAATTTCTAACAGGTTTAACGCCTGTGTGACAATTCCTAGTAAGCTTCAGTAGAAAGTGTCTAGTCTCCTTCCAGAGTTTTCAACCGTAGGAATAGAGCATATCACCTGCCTAAAGGATGTATAAGAACCTCAAAAGCCTATTCTAGAAAGTGTCAAGACTTTTCCAAGAACATGTCTTTCCGAGTTAAGCGAAAAAACACTGATACCTACCCTAACCTCAGCACCTGCCAAACGACACAAGCCAATGACGTGAGACAGTTTTTTCTCAAAACACTTTCGTCAGTTCTTTTGTTTTGATGTGCTGCCACTCACACAAGAAAACTTATCGTGCTCTGCCAGACGAAAGTCAAGTTTCTCTAAATATACAACCATTCCTTACACCTTTTGTGAAGAACGGTTATTTTTTTTTTAGTAATTTTTCATGCTCCACTCGGCTGCCAGCCGTCTTCCAACTATTTATGTAATTTATTTATTGGCGGTTACCTATATATACGGAGAGAGAGAGTGTGTACATTATATATTTTCATCCTTCCCACATGCACCGACCAATGAAAGATAGAATGTTTAGATTTCGCATAAGAAGCAAAACATCTACAAATATTTATCTCAGTTGGTCGGTACATGTGGGAAGAGATGAAAAACTTATCACCAGCCTGGTGCCAGCTACTTTGGAACAAACGCCTAGCCTGGCTGGGTGCCAGAGCATTGTCTGGTCTGGGGTACATAGTATTGCATACTTTGTCTCAAAGTTAGTAGGTTCAAGTCCCCTCCGGCCTCAGCTAGGTGTTTGCATGTTCTTTGTAAATATCCTAACAGCTGTCGTTGGTCGGTACATGTGGGAGAGAGATAAAAAACTAATCACTAGTTGTGTGCCAACGGCTTTGGAACATACACAAAAACACACACACACACACATATATATATATATATATATATATATATATATATATATATATATATATATATATA
>WNWK01031890.1:0-22340 GCA_009830355.1 Cherax destructor
GCTCGGTATTATACTCGCCCCAAGATCTTTTTCCTTGAGTGAGGTTTGTAGCCTCTGGCCTCTTAGACTGTACTCTGCAGTCTTCTTTGCCCTTCGCTGTTCTTCATGACTTTGCACTTAGTGGGTTTGAACTCCAGGAGCCAGTTTTTGGACCAGGCCTGCAGTCTGTCCAGATCCCTTTGTAGTCCTGCCTGATTTCCCTCCGATTGACCTCTCCTCATTAACTTCAAATCGTCTGCAAACAGGGACACTTTTGAGTCTATTCCTTCTGTCATGTCATTCACATACACCAAAAACAGCACTGGTCCTAGGACTGACCCCTGTGAAACCCCGCTCATGACAGGCGCCCACTTTGACACCTCGTCACGTACCATGACTCACTGATGCCTTCTTGTCAGGTATTCTCTGATCCATTGCAGTGCCTTCCCTGTTATGCCTGACTGGCCCTCCAGCTTTCGCACTAATCTCTTGTGTGGAACTGTGTCAAAAGCCTGGCCCCGTTTGGTTGCTTTGTAAGTAGGTTAAGGAATAATTCAGTCAGTAACTTCAAAAGGTCTGCAGCAGATCTCAGATGGAGATCAAAAGGTCCTATCCTTTTTATTTTTTTAGTTTTTGTCTCCATGTGAGTTTTCTCAATTCATTGACAAGTGTCCATTACAGTTTTATGGTTCATCACACACGCACGTGCACACAAATCCCGTAGCTCGATCGCTAGTGCACTCAGCTCACACACTGAGGTCCGGGGTTCAAATCTCCTCCGGTACAGCTGGAAAACATTAGGGACGTGTTTCCATAAGACACCTGCTGTCCCTGTCCCTGTTCACCCATCAGTTTAAAATGGGTACCTGGGTGTTAGTTGACTAGTGTGGGTTGCATCCTGGGACAAAACTGACCTCAGCATAACAAGGGGCTTTCTATATAGTAGTACAGTGGAACCCCAAGTTTCGGCCATAATCTGTTCTTAAACTCGAAACGGGCGAAAGTTGAAGCAATATTTCATAAGAAATAATGTATATACTGTACAATTAATCCATTCCAGACCCACAAAAATATTCACAAAAAATACATTTTTTAAAGAATAACTAGTTTTACATACACACAACACAGATAAATACATAGTACTACTTAAATTAGTAATAAAATAGATAAATTAACATTTAAAATAACATTTACGTACCTTTATTGAAGAGACTTGCTGCCATCTGAAAGATAGGGAGGAGGAGAGAGGAGGACTTATTGTTTGGAAGGAGAATCCCCCTCCATAAGGACTTTAGGTAACAAGTCCCTCTCTGGTGTTACTTCCCTTCTTTGTCTTTTAACCCTTTGGGGGTCGGTGCCGTACTAGTACGTTTTACGAGCAGGGGTTGGTGCCGTACTAGTACGCCCAAATTCTAGCGGCCTCAATTTAAGCAGAAAACGTCTGGTAGGCATACATATGAAAGAATGGGTCTGTGTGGTCAGTGTGCGCAGTATAAAAAAAAATCCTGCAGTACACACTGCATAATGAGAGAAAAAAAACTCTGACCGTTTTTTTCGATTAAAACAGCGACTTTGCAGTCGATTTTCGTATCGTTTTATTGATGTATTCTCGTTTTCTTGGTCTCATTTGATAGAATGGAAGATATATTACAGAAATAGAGATGATTTTGATTGGTATGACAATGACAAGTACCTTGAAATTGAGCTCAAAGTAGCAAAAATGTTCGATTTTTGACGATGTTCAAGAGTAAACAAATCACACTATGCCTCCAATACACATCAACTGGCGAGTCTTATATTCATGCACAAGTGCTCTGATATTATTTATACCATTTTTACAATGATGCAGTTGTATACATAACAGTAAATCTTCTATTTTTTGTGAGAATAAAAATTCAAAATGAAAAGCAAAAGTAATGGAACAGGGGCCTGGAGACATGACTAATGAACAGAGAACATGTTATTTTAGTGCCAGGAATGTCTGCTTTGTTTACTCTGGACCCTGTTTTGAAATTGGCATCGTTTGAAATTTGTGTGAAATTGGAAAATTGCCATTTTCTGACCACTATTTTGGGTAGATGAAATTGGTAAATAGGCGGTTTCTTGTACTCAATCGATAGAAGAAATGTAGTTCTAGCGAAATAGCTATAATTGTAGGAGACTGAAACATTGGAATTTGTCGAAAATAGGGCTCAAAGTGGGCAAAATCGCCGATGCGTAAGTGTCATGGCTACCGCTAACTTCGCGAAAGCATAATTCCGACCCCCAAAGGGTTAATGCCACTAGGACCAGCTTTAGAGTCATTGGACCCGTTGCACAAAATAACTGTCAAGAGTGCTCTGTTTCTGGCGTCTCTTTAAGATATCCCTAAAATGGGACATTGTTTTGTCACTGTACATGTTGCAGAGATGGCTTGCTTCAGCTTGCTCAGGGTGGTATTTCTCCACAAAATTTTGCAACTTATTCCACATTCCACACATTTCCTTAATCACTGAAGAAGGCATCTCCTTCACTCCCTCTTCCTCCTCCTCTGAAGCAAGTTCCTCAGCTGTGATCTGATGCTGTTCTTTACCACAGGGCTGCCACTAGGAAGTTTCTTTGGGCCCATGGTGGCTTATTTCAGTCACAATTAATGAAGAAGCACTAAACACAATGAATTTATTGTGAAATGTTTGGATGAGCATGCAGGGTAATGTTCACTCAAGGATAAACAACGCTAGACTGGCTCATGACGCCTGCGCGGGGAGGCGCGCAAGCACGGTATTACAACCTCAGGTTCTAGGCCTGTTATCCTGAGTGTAAAAGGGGGCTTGGAGCAAAGAAACACAATAGAAAATGCTTTAAATTGTATTTTCCTTCACCAAGCAATTATGAATTTGTATTTTCCTTCAAGTATATACAGTTTTGAACAACTATATACACTATATACAATAGTAGGTTGGTAGACAGCAACCACCCAGGGAGGTACTACCGTCCTACCAAATGAGTGTGAAACATAGGCCTGTACAGTGGAACCCCGACTAACGTAAGCTCCATATAACGTAAAAATTGTGTAACGAAAGCTTTTCGCAAAATATTTTTCTCGTGTAGCGACATTTACTCGTGTAGCGTAACGTACCAGACCTGTCTGCCTGCCCCGCACAAACACGGTGAGGCAGACAGGACGCCAGTCAAGCATTGTTTACACTTAAGAGAACATTACCCAGCGCTCTCTTTCAAACATTCACAATATATTTGTTGTGTTTATTGTTGGTTAAATGATTGTCACTGTGAAATAAGTCACCATGGGTCCAAAGAAGCTTCACAAGTCGATAAAGGCTATAGCACCAGCCAGTGATAAAGTGTAGCAATGGAAATAAGTCACTCTGTCTTGACTTTTTTGGGTTATCCTAGGTTTTCTACACATATGCTGCTATGTATGATAATCTATGTACGTATAACTGGATTTGTGTATACCTGAATAAACTTAAGTAAGTTAAGCGATTAATCGATAGAAAATGACGACACAAAACTTAACTTCTACAATGTTGTTTGAGATTATATAGGGACACTGAGAAGAGCGCAGTCCTCTGCCACCATCTCTCCAAGGTAAGTACAGTGGTACCCCGACTTACGATGGTCCCCAAACACACCCTTTTATGTAAGTTTATTTTTTTAAATGCTTTTTGTAAGTGTAATTTTGGGGGTCTAAAAGGACTAGTCTATTTTACATCATTTCTTATGGAGATAAATTCGTTTGGTAATGGCACTTGAACAGCATTCTGGAATGAAAAAATATCGTAAGTCGGGGTACCACTGTATTTCTTATTTATATAAGTGTGAATATTTCTTATTTATAAATTAAAGTGTAAATGTTTCTTAGTTATAAATTATGCACATTGTTTTGTGTGAATAGTGATGGCCAGCTGCTGCCACCCACCACGGCTTATGGTCAGTGGCCCTTATACCCAACAACAACAAACACACTACTACCAGTCTTACATCGTAATGACATGTTTTATTCATTCTAGAGTTTATAGCATGTTTCTATGTTAACCCTTTGAGGGTCCAAGGGGTCTCTCTGAAACTCGTTCTCAGGGTCCACGAATTTAAAAAAAAATTATTTTTTCTTATGGAATGATATAGAATCTTTTTCCGATCATAATGCCACAAAAATTATGAAATTTGATCGAAAACTAACTGAATTAGGCTTTCGCGAAGTTAGCAGTATCCATGACATTTATGCATCGGCGATTTCGCCCACTTTGAGCCCTATTTTCGGTAAATTCCAATGTTTCACTCTACTAAATTATAGTTATTTTGTTAGAGCTCCATTTCTTCTATCGATTGAGTACAAGAAACCGCCTATTTACCAATTTCAACTACCCAAAATAGTGGTCACAAAAGGGCAATTTGGCCAATTTCACACAAATTTCAAACAATGCCAATTTCAAAATAGGGTCCATAATAAACAAGGCAGACATTCCTGGCACTAAAATAACATCTTCTCTGTTCATTAGTCACGTCTCCAGGCCCCTCTTACATTACTTTTGCTTTCTATTTTGATTTTTTATTCTCACAAAAAATAGAAGATTTACTGTTATGTATACAACTGCATCATTGTAAAAATGGTATAAATAATATCAGCGCACTTGTGCAAGAATATTAGACTCTCCAGTTGATGTGTATTGGACGCATGGTGTGATTTGTTTACTCTTGAACATCGGCCAAAATCGAACATTTTCGCTACTTTGCGCTCAGTTTCAAGGTACTTGTCATCATGAAACCAGTCAAAATTATCTCTATTTCTGTAATATATCATCTATTCTATAAAATGAGACTAAGAAAACGAGAATACAAGCATAAATACCATACGAAAATAGACTGCAAAGTCGTTGTTTTAAACCAAAAACACGGTCAGTTTTTTTTTCCTCATTATGCACTGTGTGGTGCAGGAATTTTTTTATACTGCGCGCACTGACCGCACAGACCCATTCTATCACATCTAGGCCTAACAGCCTGTTTCTGCTTGATTTGAGGGTGCTAGAATTTAGGCGTACTAGTACGTCAATAACCCCAGGGTGTAAGCTGTACTAGTACGACCAAAACCCCGAAAGGGTTAATATTGTTTATTATGTCATATTAGATGAATTGTGCTAGATAATTAAGCTGTAGAGTTGATATTATTGTCATATTGAAGGACTATTTTGTCCTCTCTCCAAACAAACTCTCATACGACAACAAGAGTCTTCAATAAAGATAAAACTTATTTAACTGTTCATTTGTCCATTATAATTAGTGCTTTATATTTATTTCTCATTGTTTTCTGTATGTAAAACTATAGTATTTATTCTTTAAAAAAAAATGAATTTTTGGTTAATTTTTTTGGGTGGAAACGGAGTAATTGTATTTACATTACTTCTTATGGGAAATAAGGTTTCGAATTACGAATTTTTCGTGTTAAGAACTAGCTCCTGGAACTGAATAATTACGTTAGTCGAGGGACCACTGTAATTTGTTTTGCATGATGGTAGGATTGCTTGTGTCTTTTTCTGTCTCATAAACATGCAAGGTTGCAGGTATGTCTTGCTGCTACTACTTACACTTAGGTAACACTACACATGCATGTACAAGCATATACAGTGGACCCCTGGATTGCGTGATTAATCCGTTCCAGAGGGCTTAACTTAAACCGAAAATAATGTAATCCGAATCTATTTTCCCCATAAGAAATAATGGAAATTCAATTAATCCGTTTGAGACACCCAAAAGTATTAAAATAAATATTGTTTCCACATTAAATTACACAGAAAAGAATGAGATATAAAGTACATGTATATAAAACAGTAATAACTTGACACTTACCTTTATTGAAGAGTTATTGATGTGTGGAAGATGGGAGGAAGGGAGAGGAAGGAGTAGTTGCTAGTGTTTGGAAGGGGAATCCCCTTCCATTAACACTTCAGGTACCAAGTCCTCTTCCTGGGTTACTTCCCTTTTTTGTTTTTTAATGCCACTAGGACCAGCTTGAATCACTGGACCCCTGTTGCTCAAAAAAGTGTTCCAGAGAGTTCTGTTTCTGGCGAATGTTTGGAATTGTGCCGGCGACAGGGGTGTGTTTATTGTGGACAGGACACTAATATAAACTCTAATATAAACTCTATGGCTTATTTATCTATCACAGTTCATCTAATATGACATAATAAACAATATTAATAACATAGAAACATGAATGAATAAAATATCATTACGAATGCGAGGACTGGTGTTGTGGTGTTTGTTGTTGGGTGTATGAGGGCCACTGAAAGATACGCCTTAAATAGTGATGGCCGCCAGACACACGGCGGTGTTGTCAGTCGCCCTATATCTCAAACAACAATGGAGGAGTTAAGTTTCATGTCGTCATTTTTCTATTGATTAACTTCTTAACTTACTTGCTACACTGTTAATGCTACACTTTATCGCTGGCTGGCACTATAGCATTATCAACTCCTGCTGCTCTAGTATCATAACATATTGTAGAATCACTGAATCACTTAAGAAGACACATTCTCCCCTCTCAGCCCTTTACCACAGGGCTGGCACTAGGAGCTTTCTTTGGGTCCATGGTGGCTTATTTAGCAGTTGCAAGCACTAAAAACAATGGAATAATGACAAAATGTATGGTATGAATGCGTGGGTGGCGCTCACTCGCTGGTAAACAATGGCACACTGACTCTGGATGGAGTGTTGTGCCGTGTATGCATTCAAGACGAATAGCATTTTCCGAGCGGATCATCGTTTACTGAACCATTATTTTTACGGAAAAATGTATCGTCTTCCGAATTTATCGTTATCCGATGCCATCGTAATCTGGGGGTCCACTGTAAATACTAACCCCTCTGGGTTTTGCTTCTATTTTTCTTCCTAGTTCTTGTTCTTTTTTTTATTTCTGCTTATCTCCATGTGGAAGTGGAACAGAATTCTTCCTCCATAAGCTATACGTGTCGTAAGAAGCGACTAAATGCCGGGAGCAATGGGCTAGTAACCCCTTGTCCTGTATAAAACTTCATAAAATTGGGATGTTTGAATGTGCGTGGATGTAGTGTGGATGATAAGAAAGAGATGATTGCTAATGTTATGAATGAAAAGAAGTTGGATGTCTTAGCCCTAAGCAAAACGAAGATGAAGCGGGTATGCGAGTTTCAGTGGGGAGAAATAAATGGGATTAAGTCGGGAGTATCTGAGAGAGTTAGAGCTAAGGAAGGGGTAGCAATAATGTTGAAGGATTAGTTATGGAGAGAGAAGAGGGAACATAAATGTATAAATTCAAGGATTATGTGAGAGTAATCGTGGTAGGGGACCTAAATGCTAAAGTAGGAGAAGCGTTTAGAGAGGGTGTGGTAGGTAAGTTTGGGGTACCATATGTAAATGATAATGGGGAGCATTTGATTGAACTTTGTATAGAAAGGGGTTTGGTTATAGGTAACACATATTTTAACAAAAAGAGGATAAATAAGTATACAAGATATGATGTTGGGCGAAATGATAGTAGTTTGTTGGACAGAACCACAGAGAGACTCCTTGATTTTAAGCAGAGGAGAGCAATTGCTCGCCGTGTCATACGCGACGCTAAATGCACTTGCTGGCGGGATTACGTTTCCACCATCACTTCGGCTTCCTCGATGAGTGCAGTCTGGAAGAAAGTGCGGAAATTGAGTGGTAAATTCTCCCCCGACTCGGCTCCTGTTCTTCGGGTTGCCGGTGTCGATATAGCACACCCTCTTACCGTTGCCACTGAAATTGGTAATCATCTGGTCTGCATTTCTCAGGGGCTCCATCTATGCCCCTCGCTCCTTTCTTCTAAGTCTGCCAGCGAGTTAAAGCCCTTAGATTCTTCTTCTCTTAAAGAAGACTTATGTGCCTTTTACCCTTCAAGAACTGGAGGCAACACTCCGCTTGCCGATCATCAGTAGCTGGGCCAGATGGCATACATATTCGTATGCTACAGCATTTACATCAGTCTGCTCTTGCTGTCCTCTTACGACTCTTTAATCTTATATGGTAGCAAGGAGTTATTCCCCAACTGTGGAAGTCTGCTATTGTTCTCCCTTTTCGCAAACCGGGTACTACGGGACATGATACCTCCCACTACCATCCCATCGGTCTTACCAGTGCAGTTTGCAAGGTGATGGAACGTTTAGTTAATAGACGTTTGATGTGGTATTTAGAGACGCACAGTAGTCTCTCCACTAGTCAATATGGCTTTCGTAAGGGCTGTTCTGCCATTGACCCATTACTGCGCTTGGATACGTATATTCGTAATGCCTTTGCTAATAACCACTCGGTTATTGCCATCTTTTTTGACCTTGAGAAGGCTTATAACACAACTTGGAGGTATAATATCTTGGCCCAGGCCCACTCCTTAGGCCTCCATGGCAATCTACCATTTTTCCTTAAGGCCTTCTTAACTGAAATACATTTCCGTGTCCGGGTTAGTAATGTGCTTTCCCTGGAGTTTGTCCAAGCTGAAGGCATTTCCCAGGGATGTGTTCTGAGCACAACACTCTTTCTCCTTGCTATAAATAATCTGGCATCTGTTCTCCCATCCAATATTTGGTCATCGCTTTATGTTGATGACTTTGCCATAGCTTGTGCGGGTGCTGACTGTCACCTCATTGCAGTTTCCCTCCAGCATGCCATCAACCGGGTTTCCGATTGGGCCACCACTCACCACTAGTGGCAAAACTCATCAAATTACGTGTTTCAGTGGTCTCTGATCATCCGTTGTACCTATACGGCTCACGTATCCCAGAACGTGATAGTCAGGTTTCTCGGCCTCCTATTTGACCATCGATTGTCCTGGAAACCTCACATTACCTCTCTGAAGGCGACCTGTCATAGCCGGCTGAACCTCCTTAAAACCCTAGCACATCTTTCATAGGGGACTGATCGTAGAACTCCTTCACCTGCATTCAGCCCTAATTTTATCGAAACTCGAATATGGTGACCAGATATATTCGACAGCCTCCCCTGCTACTCTTTCCAGCCTTAATCCCATCCATCACCAGGGGTTGCATTTATGCATTGGTGCATTTCGTTCTTCCCCAGTTGGGAGCCTCTATGTAGAAGCTAACATTCCATCCTTGTCCGAGTGTCATGATGCACATTGCCTTCGTTATTATGTTCGCTCTCATGACCTCCACATTCCTTCCATGTATAGGATTGTCACAGATGTTAGTAGATGCTCTTTATTTGTTCGTCGACCCTGTTTACTTCGTCCCTTTTCTCTTCGTCCCTTTTCTCTTCGTCTATATTCGCTCTTGTCTTCCCTTCAGCTACCACCTTTCTATGTTCATGTGGCATCTCCCTTTTTCCTACCCTCTTGGAAAGTTCCTGCTGTCCGTGTCTGTTCTTTTCCTCTGCCTTGCGCAAAAGCCCAACTACCTACGGCAGCTTCTCGCTCTCTTTTTCTAGACCACTTCCGTTCTCATTCCCATGTCATCGCAGTGTACACCGATAGTTCTAAGTCATCAGACAGCGTCGGATTTGCAGCAGTGTTTCCGGACAGCGTCGTGCGAGGGCATCTATTATCCTCGGCTAGCATATTTACGGCTGAATTGTATACCATTCTTGTGGCACTTATCCGTATTGCATCTTTGCCTGTGTCACCATTTGTGTGCATTTCAGACTCCCTTAGTGCTTTACAGGCTATCCGGAAATTTTATACACCTCACCCCCTAGTTCTTCGTATCCAACTTTGGTTATGCCATATCTCTAGCAAACACAAAGATATTGTTTTTTGCTGGGTCCCTGGTCATGTTGACATACAGGGCAATGAACAGGCAGACACTGCTGCACGGTCAGCAGTACATGACCTTCCAGTTTCATATAGAGGTGTTCCATTCACGGACTATTTTGCAGTCATTGCTTCGCACCCGTTGGCAACAACGCTGGTCCGACCTGCTAAATAACAAACTTCATTCTATTAAACCGAGTATAGGTTTCTGGCCTTCTTCTTGTCACCAGTGTCGAGGTTGGGAGACTACACTCTCCCGTCTTTGCATCGGCCACACTCGTCTTACTCATGGGTATCTCATGGAGAGGCTCCCTGTCCCTCTCTGTGAGCATTGTCAGGTTCCAGTATCTGTTCGCCATATTCTGTTGGACTGCCCACTCTATCAACGAGCACGTAGAATTTACCTCCAACGTCATCTTCGCTCTGCTGCCCTTTCTTTGCCTTCCCTTCTTGCTGATGGGCCCTCCTTTAATCCTGACTCTCTCATTGACTTTTTGACAGCAACTGACTTACTACACAAACTCTGAAGATTATACCTCTAGCACTCCCCTCAGTCCCTTCTACCTCAATATCTTGCTACCCTCTACCCCTACACTATCCACTGTCCTGCTGCACTCCATACCCTACTAATCATCCCTCTCCCTCTTACAACCCATTCTCCCTGCATCCTGCCCTAAGCTGGTGTGCTGTATGACCCCTGTGGTTTAGCGCTTCTTTTGATTATAATAATAACAAAAATACATTTATAGAGAATAACTAGTTTTACATACAAACTAGGGTATACGAAAACCGAGGTTCCACTGTAGTACACTTACACTGCGCTGGCGTGCAGGTACACATTAAAATCACTAGTGTCTTGAAGATGCTATATTAATAATGATACACAATAATAATCACTCTGAGTCGCATTAAATGTCATCTATTATGTTAATATAGACATTTTCATTAATCTATCTATGATATTTCTTTCAAAATTATGTAAGAAACATGTTACATAGCATATAAACATGATACATGCACCCACAGTACAATCAATTTCACATAAATATGAGATGTAGCCAGGCAGAGGAAAGGAATTGTTTTCTATGGTCCAGTACCAGAGAAAATGTGTGTCATTGCATGTTTGACCCAGTGACTTCCCTTAACACATTCGGCTTTGTTTACGACTCTCGGCATAACTTCTTTTCATCACTTCTCCATCGTTTATGATGGCATCTAAGAGTAGTTGTTTGAAATGATTCAACTCAGTGAATTAGGTATGTTAATGGTAATAATATCATTCTGGGCTGCTTTAAATATTGTACATATACAGTGGAACCTCGGTTTTTGTGATTAATTTGTTCCAGAAAGTCTGACGAAAACCGAATTGTACGAAACTGAAGCAATATTTCCCATAAGAAATAATGTGAATCCAGTTAATCCATTCCAGACACCCAAAAGTATTAACAAAAATACATTTTATAGATAGAAAACAATGAGAAATAAATATAAATGACTAATGAAATGGATAAATGAAAATTTAACATCATTTTTACCTTTATTGAAGACTTGTTGACGTATGGAAGATGGCAAGGAGGGGAGGAGGAGGGAGAGGTTATTAGTTGGAAGGGAATCCCCTCCATAAGGACTTCAGGTATCAAGGCCCTATCTGGGGTTACTTCCCTTCTTTGTCTTTTACTGGCACTGGACCCCTGTCGCACAAAAAATCTGTCCAAAGAGGTCTGTTTCTGGCGTCTCTTTAAGATTTGCCTAAAATAGGACAAGGCATTGTCATTGAACATGTTGCAGACAAGGCTTGCAACAGCTTCGTTAGGGTGATATTTCTCCACAAAACTTTGCAACTCATTCCACTTTGCACACATGTCCTTAATTACTTAAGAAGGCACATTCTCCCTCTCTCTTCCTCCTCCTCTGAAACAATTTCCTCAGCTGTAGTCTGTTGCTGTTCCAGTTGAAAGTCTTGCAGCTCTTCAGTGGTTAGCTGTTCCTGTGGACGTCCACCAACTCTTCCACTTTCATACTTTGCTACGAGTTCTTTCTTGAATTCTATCGTGTTTCTCGCCTTCTTTATCAAAGGGCTGGCACTGGAACTTTCTTTGGCCCAATGGTGGCTTATTTAGCAGTCACACTCAATGAACAAGCACAAAAACAATGGATTATTTTGAAATGTTTCGGATGAACGCGTGGGGTAATGCTCACTCAACGAGAAACAAAGCCAGACTGAGTCATAACATGTGGGATGCTTTGTGTGGGCGTGGGCAGGTCGACGCATTTGGTACGGTGGACCACTGTCAACTCAACGAAAACCAATCAGATGAATGAAAACTGGCACAAAATTTTGACGAAAAAAAGCCGTCGAAACCAGGGCAAACGAAAACCGAGGTTCCACTGTATTATGTTTAGGTGTGGAGCCAGGCAGGCTACATAGCTACACCTACCAGGCTACCTACACCTGACTTCCTACAAATAAATTTTACTGTTCTCACCCTATATTCAGACTATACATATTTTAATGTAATGAATGTACTGTATATGCAGGAGAAGGGTTTACAGGCCCATTGCTCCTGGCATTTTAGTCCCCTTTGACGACACACATGGCTTACTTTTTATTGTTTTTAATTCCTAGGTCTACTGTTAGCTTTATATATGTTAGTGTAAACTTGTTTTCTGGCATTTATATGCATTTATAAGGGGGAAGGGTTCTGCTTTACATTGATTTCCGCTTTAAGGCGGTAGCCTGGAACCTAACCTGCCATATAAGTGGGTCCCTACTGTAGTTTGTCTAACTGAAATCTGACTCAAAAGCATATTTAAAATAAGACTGTATTTTACAGAAATTACTCATTGTGGAGAAGAGACAGAGTAGGAAGGAGGAGGATTGGCAATGCAGTGGTACCTTGCTTACGAGCAAAATTTGTTCCAGTCGGCTATTCAAGTGCCGATACCGAAGGAATTTTTCCCATAAGAAATAATGAAAATTAGGTTAATTCATTTCAGACCCCAAAAAAATCACTTAAAGCACCTACAAAAATACACTTACATAATTGTTTGAGTTGGGTGCTTGTAAGTAGAGGTACCACTGTATTGGTAAAAAATCTCTTCAAGTTATATAAAATGAAACCAAAATACTGAAATTTTTTAAATTTTGGGAGTAAGAGTACAAAATAAACTCTTAATGGCAAATGTAAATAACCCACTATTTAATAATACTTGGAAAAAGAGTTCAGTAGGATAAATGAGAGATTACATAATACCCTAGGTGAACTATTGATGAAAAGTTATTGCACTTGGAGATTTTAAGTACAAAGAAATAAATTTGGTAAATTATGAGGCTGGAACTGTCAGTGAATTGTAAGTAGTTTTCCTTGGTTTATTTAAATAAATGAGAGAAGGCAACACACCATCAATATTAGATTTAATGTTTCTTGAACATTGGATGAAATTTTCAAAACTGTTTAACCATCTTAAACTTATTTGGAAAGAATGATCATGTTCCTTTGAAATAACAGTTGCAGTGGAATATGACTTAAGAAATGAAAAAGAAATTCATAAACAGGAAAGATTAGATTATATGAAAGATCATTACAATGCTCTACAACAGTATTTTAGAAAATAAAATGGGACTAAAACAAGGGACATTTAAATAGTCTGTACAAAAATTCTGTAGAGCATATGAAAATGAAATTAAACAGTTATTCTAAATAGTATTTTTTTTTCAACAAACCGGCCATATCCCACCTAGGCAGGATGACCTAAAAGAAAAATGAAAGTTTCTCTTTTTAAATTTAGTAATTTATACAGGAGAAGGGTTACTAGCTCCTTGCTCCCAGCATTTTAGTTGCCTCTTACGATATGCATGGCTTACAGAGGAAGAATTCTGTTCCACTTCCCCATGGAGATAAGAGGAAATAAACAAGAACAAGAACTAGTAAGGAAATAGAAAACCCAGAGGGGTATGCTTGTACATGCATGTTTAGTGTGACCTAAGTGTAAGTGGAAGTAGCAAGATGACTAAAACCTTACATGTTTATGAGACAAAAAAGACACCAGTAATTCTACCATCATAAAACAATTACAGGTTTCTGTTTTACACTCACTTGGCAGGACGGTAGTACATCCCTGGGTGGTTGCTGTTTTCCAATCTACTACCTAGGAAATAGGAATATAAGGTGGAATGATTAATTGGAAGGTGTCAACAGCTAGGTAAAATCCAATTTTTATTTGAATTTGTAGAAAGTAAATTAAATTTTAACACTCACTGTCTCATCTGTAGATAGTATATACTTTATTGATGCCATTGTCACTTAGTAGATCTGTTTTGAGCTCAACTCTCTCAGATAAGTCGAGTGGTAAAAATTTTTGGGCCCAGACATGAGAGAATGGATCTGTGCGGTATGTGCACAGCATAAAAATAATCTTGCACCACCGTGCATTTATGGAAAAGCAAAACTCTTAACCATATGTTTTATCTAAAAATAGCGACACACTCCTCACTCTTGCATAGACTCATTCATTCAGTGAATCTCTTTCTCTGTCATTTGTGATGAAAATTTTGTAAATAATATCCATAGTAACATAATCATAACCTGGAGTTTACCTGGAGAGAGTTCCAGGGGTCAAACGCCCCTGCGGCCCGGTCTGTGACCAGGCCTCATGTTGGATCAGAGCCTGATCCCAGGCTGTTACTGCTGGTCGCCGCGTCCAACGTACGAACCACAGCCTGGCTGGTCAGGCACCGCTTTAGGTGCCTGTCCAGTGCCCCTTGAAGACAGTCAGGGATCTTGGTAATCCCCTTATGTATGCTGGGAGGCAGTTGAACAGTCTTGGGCCCCATAGACATTTTAAAAAATATATATTTTAAATAGGGAATATAAATAAACTTCTTTTCTTTTTAATCTGCCTCTGTAGGAAGTTTCCCCGTTCCCCCAAAAACCGGCCATTCTCCCCCAAAAACGTCTTGCCCAAAAACAGAGCTACCAGCAGCAGCAGCAGTATCACACAAAAAGGCCATGTCTTTTGGAGCGGAAAAATCATCTTCCCATCTTGTGTCACATCAAAGTAATTAGTGCTTAGTATTAGGTTTATATATTATTAACTGAAACATTCTTAGAAATATTGATTCGGAGGATAGAAAACTCATAAATATAATTTTTCACACTTTAAAATGATCATTTTCACTGAGCTGTTGGAGTGTGAGCAGGGGGAATATTTAGTGAAGGATTCAGAACGTTATTGGTTGCGGACTTGAGTCCTGGAAATGGGAAGTACAGTGCACTTTAAAAAGGAAAGGGGGCTTGGATAGTGACAGTTTGGAGGACTATTCTAAACTGTAAATATCTATGCCTCTGAAACAGTGATTATGTAGGTGAGGGGAAAGTGTTGAATGATGATGAAGTATTTTATTTTGGGATTTTTCTTTTGGGTCACCCTGCTTCGGTGGGAGGCGGTGACTTTTGAAAAAAATCACTAAAAAAGATATAAATGTATTTTAGAGTACTTTTGCTTTGATTTTTTTTCCCCAAATGCCTTTGCCAGGAGTGACCAAGAGATGGCCCCATTCATCATTAAAAAACTCTCTTTTCCTGGGATGTTGACACCATAATTCAAATTCCCTCAACTGCTCTTTCTCACCTTCTTCAGAGTGCAGGCACTGCCTTCTCAGTTCAAATCTGACTAAACTGTTTTATCTACAGTTCTGCTCCACTTCAATAGCACATCCAAAAAATTTTCTTGTCACCATTCCCTCCTGAACATTCTCTCTCTCTCTCTCTCTCTCTCTCTCTCTCTCTCTCTCTCTCTCTCTCTCTCTTCCCTCTCTTCCCTCTCTCTGTCCTCTCTCCCGTCCCTCTCTCTGTCCTCTCTCTGTCCCTCTCTCTGTCCCTCTCTCTGTCCTCTCTCTGTCCCTCTCTCTGTCCCTCTCTCTGTCCCTCTCTCTGTCCCCTCTCTCTGTCCCTCTCTCTGTCCCTCTCTCTGTCCCTCTCTGTCCCTCTCTGTCCCTCTGTCCCTCTCTGTCCCTCTCTCTCTGTCTCTCTCTCTCTGTCTCTCTCTCTCTCAGCTCTCTCTCATCTGTCTCTCTCTCTGTCTCCTGTCTGTCTGTCTCTCTCTCTCTGTCTGTCTGTCTGTCCTCTCAAATACTTATTGCTCTCTCTCTCTCTCTCTCTGTCTCTCTCTCTGTCTGTCTCTCTCTGTCTCTCTCTCCTCTGTCTCTCTGTCTCTCTCTCTGTCTCTGTCTCTCTCTGTCTCTCTCTCTCTCTCTGTCTCTGTCTCTCTCTGTCTCTGTCTCTCTCTGTCTCTCTGTCTCTGTCTCTCTCTCTGTCTCTGTCTCTGTCTCTCTCTCTCTGTCTCTCCTCACTCTGTCTCTGTCTCTCTCTGTCTCTCTCTCTCTCTCTCTCTCTCTATATCTCTCTCTCTCCCATCAAGCCCCTGAAACTCAGCTTCCTTACCCAGTCCCTCAGCAGCCTTTCCTGGGATGGCCCTTACCCCTCCTACTGTCCTTCCCTGATTACCATACCTCTTTATCTTTAGCATCTTCTCCATCCTCTTCATACCGAACTTCCTTAGCAACCCCTTCTCAGCCCTCAAATTATACCCCTTGGTGACCCTACATAATTGTAATTCTCCATTCAAGACCTACTGCATAATATTGACACCACATTACAAAACCATATTTAATTGTATGTATGTATTTACTGTTGCAATAATATATTAAGTAGAAAGTAAGTTCATCGAAGTGAACAATTAAAAATAATTTTATTGTTTCATCAGATACTAGTAAAGTTAAACCCTTAAGTGAAATATCATATAGTATACGAGTTTATAGGCACATCTGGTATTTGGTGACAGGTTTGTATTCGGCAGTCTTAACACAGCTGCCTATTCTCCACATGTGTGGGAAATGGATAATGTGACTGACTACTACTTTGTCTTCTCCTACTAAAGGCTGGGTACAGAGCCATGGTACTTTTATTGCTGGTCTGCTAAATGAGGAGTAATAATCCTTAATTTTTCTTAACACTGGCCTTGTAGCACGAAGATGAGGGTGACTCTAAAGAAGGAAACAACATTCAGTGTTTTGTCATTCCGCTCAATAGCTGTCTTGTAAGTAGTGTGCTGACATCACATTGAGATGACCCTCTGAACTGCAGCATCCTCATCAAAATCAATTAAATCTTTATTTTCCTTATGAAGCTTATAATGTGTGGTTTGTGTTATAAAATATTAGTACAAAGAAGGCCACTAACGTGCCTAGGCATTTCAGGCAGACTAATACTAATTCTTACTTTATATTGATAAGGTTAAGACATTTGAACATACATTATTAGATTTTTTTTATTAACATCGACTGATTCCTGAGCAGGGTGAGCGAAAAGAAAAACTTTCAATCATCATTCACTCCATCACTGTCTTGCCAGAAGGGTGCTACTACAGTTATAAAACTGTAACATTTACACCCCCTCTTAGAATTGCCGGCACTGTACTTCCCATCTCAGAACTTCAGTCCGACACTGCAGGTTTCCCTGAATCCTTCATAAATGTTGCTTGCTCCACCAACAGCACGTCAAGTATTAAAAACCCTTATGCCTCCATTCCTCCTATCCGTGCGCTCACACATGCTTTGAAATCCAAGCCCTCACTTTACAAAACTTCCTTTACCTCCTCCAGCACTTTCCTAGGCAGGCCCCTGCCCGCCCCACTTCCCTCCACTGGTTATACACTCTCGAAGTCCTCTGTCTGGTTCCATTCTCTCTACCACATGTCCAAAACCACCTCAACAGCCTCCCACTCAGCTCTCTGGACAATCGTTTTGAAGAGTGATCGCACCTCCTCCTATGTTCAAACTCCGATTCTCTGTGCATTATATTCACACCGTGACCTCAGACATGACATCTCCACTGCCTCAGCCCATGTCCTCGTTGCAACATTCATCACCATCAGCCACACCCATATAAGAGCGTTGGTATAACTATACTGAATGCATATATTAGATATATCTAATTAGAGTATGTACCTCCTAATCGTTAAAATAGTTAGGTACGTAGTACAAATCATATGGTATCCCTCAACATTCACGTTTTCCACTTTCACGGGCTTCACACATTCTGCGGATTCGGCCTTAAGTTCCCAGTCACCAAATTTCCCACCCACCAAATCATGTGATTTCCCACATACCCGACGTCCCTACTACTTCAGATAAACAGCCTTGCATACCACACTCACTCACCGAGTGTTTTCTTTATTCATTATTTGTTATTAAACTACAGTATAACACTTTATATGTAGTACTATATAGTACAATATTTTATGTTTTCATTCGTTTTATGATTGTTCATGGTTCAATAGGTTAAGGAAGCAGTAAGTAATGAATGTACTAAATAAAAGGAGTTATCTATCTATTACATTTATTCCAAATTGATACATCAGAAACATGATAAATACCTAGAACTAATAAGATGCTGAAATGAATAATATATGCCATATTATATGAGGGGTAAGAGCAGGCAGACTGCCTCATATGAGATGTTTACATCAGAGGTAAACATGCCTAAATCACTCTTGTTATAAACAAAATCTACTAATAGCATTTATTATTTTTAGAATAATTTATAATAATTGATCTGGAACACTTTAAATGTCATCAGTGTTGGTAGCTGACATGTTTTAGAGCCTCACAACAATTATTATTAGTAATTTATTATTATTATTTAATTATATTTTTTTTATTTACACATGTTAATTCCACCAAGGCAGGGTGTGAAAAATAAAAACTTTCATCATCATTCACTCCATCACTGTCTTGCCAGAGGGGTGCTTTACACTACAGTTATAAAAACTGCAACATTAACACCTCCTTCAGAGTGCAGACACTGTACTTTCCATCTCAGGACTCAAGTCCGTACCACGTTCACTGAATCCCTTCTATGATATTACTTTGCTCACACTCCAACAACGTCAGTATTAAAACCATTTATCTTCCATTCACTCCCTATCATATATTTTTATATATGTCGTGCCAAATTAGGTAAAACTTGCGTTTGGCTTAAATAGCGCGCTCACCTTGTACCTAGATAAGTGAAAATTTGTGTATCAATAATTTCGCCAAAATCATTCTGAACATAACGAAAAATATAGAGAGAGAAGCTGGTATTTGTTTATTATTAAATTAATATTAACATTAATCTAAAATATATTTATTTGGATTAAGTCTAAATTAAAATTGCGCTTGTTGTAATAAGGTTAGGTAGGTTTTCAGTTTCTCTTGGTACAAAATTATAAATTCTTACATTAACATAAAATAAAAAAAAATATCTTTAAACGTATAAGAGAAGAAAATTTTAGAAAGGACTTGTTTAGATAAGTTTCTTGCTAATTGACCAGTTTTACCTAATGTTTGACATATATATATATATATATATATATATATATATATATATATATATATATATATATATATATATATATATATATATATATGTATATATATATATATATATATATATATATATATATATATATTATTTATATATATATTTGGTGAAGGAAATACAAGTTAAATATTACTGCTGAGTTTGTTTTGCTCCAACCCATTACGACTAGGTCACAGGCCATTATTACCTGTGTTCGTAATAATGCCAAAGTAGGAGAAGCGTTTAGAGAGGGTGTGGTAGGTAAGTTTGGGGTGCCAGGTGTAAATGATAATGAGGAGCCTTTGATTGAACTTTGTATAGAAAGGGGTTTGTTTATAGGTAATATACATATTTTAATAAAAAGAGAATACATAAGTATACAAGATATGATATAAGGCATACGTCCAACAATTCCAGGAACAGCTTCTGAAAATTGACCATTGTCTGGAAAATCTTCCAGCTCCTGCCCCCAACATCTTGCTACTGGGGGATTTCAACCTCAGGCACCTAAAATGGAGGAACATTGCAAACATTGTGGTAGCAGAGATAACACCAGGAGGCAGCTCAGATGAAAATTCACACATGCATGAACTTTTAAATCTCTGCACCAAGTTCACCTTAAGGGGCCCAGGGAAGGAATCATTCATTTTTTTTTTGTTTTTGGTTCAATTTCAATGAACGTTGATACTGTGAATTAACCAGCATTTTCACACTTTACCAATATTTGTGAATTAACTTTGTGTTGCAAAATTGCAAGATACTGCAAAATTTTATGTAGAGGTGGGAGGGTATAAAACCCTCCCTGCTCAAGAAAATTGGTAAGACATACAATGTTCTAGTCAACATCAGATAAAAGATAAAGAGTTAGATTATCTTTATTTCAGTTTCTTTTGAGAGAAATGTCAATAGATTGTAATAAAAAAAAAAAAATTGTGTTTTTTTTTTAAGGACTTTTTTGGGAGGAAAAAAATCAATAAAAACAAAACAGTAGGCCATATCTAAAATCAATGCTGAAATTGTAATAGAACCATCATTCCTCAATAACATATGAAAAAATCATGACACTCCTATAAATACTCTTCTCAAGTAAGGGAAAATAATGCCAATAACTTATTCTTGTTTTATTCACAGTTTTGTTATATGTAAAACTCTATGGAAATGGCGTACCAAATTTGACCGTGCTGCACACCCAACATTTGTTGACAGCCCTCTGGCTACTGAGGCAACATCTCTCGCTCTGCTCACTCTAGTCCTCACACAAGTTACCATGTAGACTATTTTGAATGAAACAATCATCAAAATCGTTATTTTTGGAGTAAAAACAAACAAAAAAAAACTATTATCAACAGGCCCTCTTGATTACAGGAAAAACAAAAGAAATTTACATCTTTGGAAAAACATACTTAGAAATATGATACAGAGAAGCTGATTACATCAACATGTAGCCAGAATTATGCACTATTTTTTGGTAAGAAAACATTATTTTCCATAATTTTTAAGGTTCAATGTTTTTACCCCTCATAAATAGCGCCTCAGCCCCTTTTAAACCAGCATATAGTAGAGCCCACAATATTAGAGAATACGCTGGACCTCATCTTCACCAACAATGATGATCTGATACGAAATGTCATCATATCAAAAACAATATACTCAGATCACAACATAATAGAGGTCCAAACATGCATGGGGGGAGCCCCAGATCAACAAAATGTGATCAGCCGCGAGGGAGCCTTCTCCAAATTCAACTTCAATAACAAAAACATAAGGTTAGACCAAGTAAACCAAGTCCTAAATGATATAAACTGGGAAGATTGCCTACGCATCACGGATCCTAACCTATGTCTAGACCAAATTAACTCTGTGGCACTAGAGGTTTGCTCAAGGCAAATTCCCTTAAGGAAAAGGAGAAGATGCAAACTAGAAAGAGAGAGGCGCTCCCTATACAGGCGAAGGCAAAGAATAATGGAGCGGCTACAGGAGGCCAATATATCTGAAATACGTAGGGAGACACTAGTCAGAGAAATAGCAAACATCGAATTAAAACTAAAGGAACCCTACAGGAATCAAGAAACGCGGAAAGAACTAAAAGCTATAAATGAAATTGAAAGAAACCCAAAGTATTTCTTTTCTTATTCAAAATCAAAGTCGAGAACAACATCCAGTATTCGGCCCCTACTTAATCGGGATGGGTCCTACACAGATGACAGCAAGGAAATGAGTGAGTTACTTAAGTCCCAGTATGACTCAGATTTTAGCGAGCCGCTAACCAGACTGAAAATCGAAGACCTAAATTAATTTTTATGAGAGTGCCACAGAACTTGACAGACGCATGCCTATCTGACATCACCACGACGCCAAATGACTTCGAAAAGGCAATAAATGACATGCCCATGCACTCTGCTCCAGGCCCAGACTCATGGAACTCCGTGTTCATCAAGAACTGCAAGAAGCCCCTATCACGTGCTTTTAACATCCTATGGAGAGGGAGCATGGACACTGGGGTCGTCCTGCAGTTACTAAAACAACAGACATAGCCCCACTCCACAAAGGGGCAGTAAAGCAATAAGCAAAGAACTACAGACTAATAGCGCTAACGTCCCATATCATAAAAATCTTTGAAAGGGTTCTAAGAAGCAAGATCCCACCCATCTTGATACTCATCAATTGCACAACCCAGGGCAGCATGGGTTTAGAGCAGGCCGCTCCTGTCTGTCCCAACTACTGGACCACTACGACAAGGTCCTGGATGCTATAGAAGACAAACAAAATGCAGATGTTATATACACAGACATTGCAAAAGTCTTTGACAAGTGTGACCATGGTGTAATAGCACACAAATGCGTGATAAAGGAATAACAGGAAAAGTTGGTAGATGGATCTATAATTTCCTAACAAGTAGAACACAAGAGTAGTAGTCAACAGAGTAAAGTCTGAGGCAGCTACTGTGAAAAACTCTGTTCCACAAGGCACAGTACTTGCTCCCATCCTGTTCCTCATCCTCATATCGGACATAGACAGGGATATAAGCCACAGTGCCGTGTCTTCCTTTGAGATGACACCCCAATCTGATGACAGTTCCCCGTTGAAGACCTCAAGACTCCCAAACAGACATAAACCAAATCTTTAAATGGGCTGCAGAAAACAATTGAAGTTCGATGAGAAAATTTTAATTACTCAGAACGGAAAAAAGTGAAAAATTA
>WNWK01031891.1:0-22338 GCA_009830355.1 Cherax destructor
GTACATGACCTTCCAGTTTCATATAGAGGTGTTCCTTTCACGGACTATTTTGTGGTCATTGCTACCCACCTTCGCACCCGTTGGCAACAACGCTGGTCTGACCTGCTGAATAACAAACTTCATTCTATTAAACCGGTCATAGGTTTCTGGCCTTCTTCTTGTCACCAATGTCGAGGTTGGGAGACTACTCTCTCCGTCTTCGCATCGGCCACACTCGTCTTACTCACGGGTATCTCATGGAGAGGCTCCCTGCCCCTCTCTGTGAGCATTGTCAGGTTCCAGTGTCTGTTCGACATATCCTGTTGACTGCCCACTCTATCAACGAGCACGCAGAATTTACCTCCAACGACGTCTTCGCTCTGCGGCCCTTTCTTTACCTTCCCTTCTTGCAGATGGACCCTCCTTTAATCCTGACTCTCTTGTTGACTTTTGACAGAAACTGACTTACTACACAAACTCTGAAGATTATACCTCTAGCACCTCCCTCAGTCCCTTCTACCTCGATCTCTTGCTACCCTCCACCCCTGCACTACCCACCGTCATCTTGCACTCCATACCCTACTAATCATCCATCTCCCTCTTACAACTCACTCTCCTGCATCCTACAATAACCTGCAGCGCTGTATGACCCTGTGGTTTAGCGCTTCTTCTATTTGATTATAATAATAATATCTGATTACTTAACACTAGACGTACAAAGCATAGTTTGATCAGGTTGCACTAATTATACAATAGGTTATACATCTGTTAAATATATACTATTCAACATTTGCATAGGTTAAAATATGAGAATTTATTGTACTTTGAGCATTTACTTTTGGAGTTCTGAGGCTATTGGAGTAACACAGTGAACAATCATAATTTGAGGCAGTGGAGAGTGATTTGGTAGCTTTGCAGGTAAAGTTAAGTACTGATTATTTAGTTTTGGGTGAGTAGGTGGGTTTTAAGAAGAGTCTTGAATTGATGTACAGACAGGGTTCCTTTGGTATTCACTGGTAATGACTTCCAAATTTTTGGACCCTTTATGTGCATAGAGTTTTTACATAGTGTGAGATGGACACGGTCAGTGGTTCTCCCATTGCAAGACAAAATGAAGGAAAATTCTTTGGTCTATTTCTTGATAACTTGAAATTCAACATCCACATTCAGTACATAAAAAAAAATATCTAAATCAGTTGGTATTCTCTCTTGAGATATGTTACTATGTACCTCAAGCTGCACTACTTTCATATACTATAATCTAACCTAATCTAATCCCTACCTCACCTATGCTATTTGTGCCTGGGGGATCCACAACAGCAAATCACCTAAAGCGAGTAATAGCTCAAAAAGAAGCTGTACAAATGATTGCCCAGTCTAGTGCCCGACAGCACACAACCCTCACTCTTCAACAGTTCAAACTTACTTAATATACGTAAAATTCACTTGTACTACTGTGCATACTACATATACGTGACAATCATTTCTAATGTCAATCCTGCTCTGAGACTCTTGATAGCTACAACAGAACTTGAAGGGTATCATACCAGACACAAATCTGATATTCCATATGTTCGAATCAACTTGTGGAAAAACTTGATGCTTCGTACGTTGGACTGCGTGAGGCCAGCAGTAACAGCCTGGTTGATCAGGCTCTGGTCCAACATGAGGCCTGGTCACAGACTGGGCCGCAGGGCGTTGACCTCTTGAATTCTCTCAAGGTAAACTCCAGGTAAACATAAAAAGACCTAAAGTCTGGAACTCTGCCTAAAGATTCCAGAGGCTTCCTGTCTGCTAATCACTTCAAAGCTACTGTTTAAAAACACCACCTTACTTTAATATGATCCTAACAACAATTCATGCCAAACAAATCCTGAAACCCTGTCTATAATCCATTACTGTCCGTGTTCTTGTGCCATCCTTCCTCAACTCATTTATTCCTAGAATGGCATTAGTTCCTTGTATCAGTTCACGTAATTAGTTTCATCATTAATGAATAGTTAGTTTGGATTTTTATTAAATTAATAGTGCCATTATTTTTTTTTTTAACACATCGGCCGTTTCCCACCAAGGTAGGGTGGCCCAAAAAAGAAAAACTTTCACCATTCACTCCATCACTGTCTTAACAGAGATGCGCTTACAGTACAGTTATAAAACTGCAACATTAACACCCCTACTTCAGAGTACAGACACTGTATTTCCCATCTCCAGGACTCTAGTTCGGCCTGCTGGTTTCCCCGACTCCCTTCATAAATGTTACCTTGCTCACACTCCAACAGCATGTCAAGTCCTAAAATCATTGTCTCCATTCGTTCCTATCTAACACGCTAGGTTTAGTGCTTCTTTTGGATTATAATGATAATAATCTAACACGCTCACACATGCTTTCTGGAAGCCAAAGCACCTTACACACAAAACCTTTACCTCCTCCCTTGAACCTTTCCTCAACAACCCCTCCTCAGCCCTTTGGATAATAGTTTTGGTAATCCCACACCTCCTCCTAATTTCCAAACTATGAATTCTCTGCATTATATTCACACCACACATTGACCTCAGGCATGACGTCTCCACTGCCTCCAGCTTTCTCCATGTAACATTCACCACCCATGTTTCACACCCATATAAGAGCGTTGGTATAACTATACTCTCATACATTCCCCTCCTTGCTTCTATGGACAAAGTTCTTTGTATCCACACACTCCTAAGTGCACCACTCACCTTTTTTCCCTCATCAATTCTATGATTCACCTCATCTTTCATAGACCCATCTGCTGACACGTCCACTACTAAATATCTGAATACATTCACCTCCTCCATACTTTCTCCTTCCAATCTGATATCCAATCTTTCATCACCTAATTTTTTTTGTTATCCTCTTCACCTTACTCTTTCCTATATTAATTTTTAATTTTCTTTTACTTACCCTACCAAACTCGTTCACCAACCTTTGCAACTTCTCTTCAGAATCTCCCAAAAGCAGTGTCATCAGCAAAGAGCAACTGTGACAACTCCTACTTTGTGTTAGATTCTTTATCTTTTAACCCCACACCTTTTGCCAACACCCGAACATTCACTTCTCTTACAACCCCATCTATAGATATACAGTGGACCCCCGAGTTTCGTAAAAACTTCACTCCTGAAGTCTGCTCAAGTGCCATTACCGAACGAATTTACTCCCTTAAGGAAAAATGTCACGTAGGTTAGTCTATTTCAGACCCCCAAAAATACTTTTCCACAAGCACTTACAATATTATACTTACATAAATGTACGATTTCCGGGGTTTACGAAACTCGGGGGTCCACTGTATTGAACAACCATGGTGACATCACACTTCCTTGTCTAATGCCTACTTTTACTGGGAAATAATCTCTGTCTCTCGTACATACTCTAACCTGAGCCTCACTATCCTCGTAAAATCAATTCACTGCTTTCAGTAACCTACCTCCTATTCCATACATTTGCAATGTCTGCTACGTTGCCATTAATATACGTATTATAAACTAAGTTTTCTTGTTCTCATATAAGATTTATGTATCATTGTCTAGTAATGTTAATTTTAAGGCTACCTGATGACCCTTATGGGTTTAGTGCTTTATGATTATAATAATACTTGGCATGCCTTGCATATCAAGTGGCTTTCTATAAAGTAGTTTATTCATGTCAATAACCATAATTATATTCTGTACAGTGTGCCACTTTGTAGAAAATAATTTGTTTGCTTGTTTTAATTAGAGGGACTGGTGGTATGGTTATGCAGTGGCGACTCGTGTATATGCACTCTGAAATTGCAGCACCCCCTATTTTCACTCAATATTATCGATAACATTCAATATACATGTAATAACTAATTCTCACTCTAGACAGCATACTCCACCAATATTCAAAAGTCTAAACTTACTCACCATAAAGAACATCCATACTTATTATTGTGCCTACTACATACATAGAACTCTACATGTAAATATAAACCCTCCGCTCAAACTTTTCCTGACCAACCTTAACAGGACACACGACCTTAACACAAAACACAGATCACTTTGATGTTCCCTGTGTCCATCTCACATTATGTAAAAACTCTATACACATAAAGGGCCCAAAAATTTGGAATTCATTACCTGAGTTACTAAAGTCCCAGTATGACTCAGTTTTTAGCGAGCCGCTAACCAGACTGAAAATTGAAGACCTAAATGATTTTTTTATGAGAGTGCCACAGAACCTGGTAGACGCAAGCCTATCTGACATTATCCTAACGCCACATGACTTCGAAAAGGCGATAAATGACATGCCCATGCACTCCGCTCCAGGCCCTGACTCATGGAACTCGGTGTTCATCAAGAACTGCAAGAAACCCCTATCACGTGCTTTTAACATCCTATGGAGAAGGAGCATGGACACTGGGGTCGTCCCGCAGTTACTAAAAACAACAGATATAGCCCCACTCCACAAAGGCGGCAGTAAAGCAATAGCAAAGAACTACAGACCAATAGCACTAACGTCCCATATCATAAAAATCTTTGAAAGGGTTCTAAGAAGCAAGATCGCCACTCATCTACACAACCATCAATTACACAACCCAGGGCAGAATGGGTTTAGAGCAGGTCGCTCCTGTCTGTCCCAACTACTGGACCACTTCGACAAGGTCCTGGATGCTCTAGAAGACAAACAGAATGCAGATGTTATATACACAGACTTTGCAAAAGCCTTTGATAAGTGTGACCATGGTGTGATAGCACATAAAATGCATGATAAAGGAATAACAGGAAAAGTTGGTAGATGGATCTATAATTTCCTAACAAGTAGAACACAAAGAGTAGTAGTCAACAGAAAAAAGTCTGAGGCGGCTACAGTGAAAAGCTCTTTTCCACAAGGCACAGTATTCACTCCCATCCTGTTCCTCATCCTCATATCGGACATAGACAGGGATATCAGACACAGTGCCGTGTCTTCCTTTGCAGATGACACCCGAATCTGCATGACAGTGTCCACCATTGAAGACACTGCAAGACTCCAAGCAGACATCAACCAAATCTTTAAATGGGCTGCAGAAAACAATATGAAGTTCAATGATGAGAAGTTTCAATTACTCCGATATGGAAAACGTGAGGAAATTAAAATCTCATCGGAGTATAAAACAAATTCCAACCACACAATAGAGCGAAAGACTAACGTCAAAGACCTGGGAGTGATCATGACAGAGGATCTCACCTTCAAGGACCATAACACTGTAGCAATTGCATCTGTCAGAAAAATGACAGGATGGATAAAGAGAACCTTCAAAACCAGGGAAGCCAATCCCATGTTGACACTTTTCAGGTCGCTTGTTCTATCTAGAGCTGTATAACCCTTGTGGTTTAGCGCTTCTTTTGATTATAATAATAATTGTTCTATCTAGGCTGGAATATTGCTGCACATTAACTGCACCTTTCAAGGCAGGTGAAATTGCTGACCTAGAAAATGTACAGAGAACCTTCACGGCACGCATAACTGCAATAAACCACCTCAATTACAGTACTGGGAATGCTTGAAGTTCCTAAACCTGTACTCCCTGGAATGCAGGCGGGAGAGATACATTATTATATACACTTGGAGCTGTATAACCCCTGTGGTTTAGCGCTTCTATTTGATTATAATAATAATATACACTTGGAAAATCCTAGAGGGATTAGTACCAAACTTTCACACGAGTGTCACTCCCTACGAAAGCAAGACTCGGCAGACGATGTAACATCCCCCCAATGAAAAGCAGGGGTGCCACTAGCACGTTGAGAGACAACACAATAAGTGTCAGGGGCCCAAGACTGTTCAATTGCCTCCCAGCATACATAAGGGGGATTACCAATAGACCCCTGGCTGTCTTCAAGCAGGCACTGGACAGGCACCTAAAGTCTGTGCCTGACCAGCCAGGCTGTGGTTCGTACGTTGGACTGCGTGCGGCCAGCAGTAACAGCCTGGTTGATCAGGCTCTGATCCAACATGAGGCCTGGTCACAGACCGGGCTGCAGGGGCATTGACCCCTGGAACTCTCTCCAGGTAAACTCCAGTGAATACCAAAGGAACCCTGTCTGTACATCAATTCAAGACAATGATGATCTGATACGAAATGTCATCATATCAAAAACAATATACTCAGATCACAACATAATAGAGGTCCAGACATGCATGCGGGGAGCTCCAGATCAACAAAATGTGATCAGCCGTGAGGGAGCTTTCTCCAAATTCAACTTCAATAACAAAAACATAAGGTGGGACCAAGTAAACCAAGTCCTAAATGATATAAACTGGGAAGATTGCCTAAGCATCACGGATCCCAACCTATGTCTTGAACAAATTAACTCTGTGGTACTTGAGGTTTGCTCAAGGCAAATTCCCTTAAGGAAAAGGAGGAGAAGATGCAAACTAGAAAGAGAGAGGCGCTCCCTATACAGGCGAAGGCACAGAATAACGGAGCGGCTACAGGAGGCCAATATCTCTGAAATACGTAGGGAGACACTAGTCAGAGAAATAGTAAACATCGAATTAAAACTAAAGGAATCTTATAGGAATCAAGAGACACGGAAGAACTAAGAGCCATAAATGAAATTGAAAGAAACCCTAAGTATTTCTTTTCCTATGCAAAATCAAAGTCGAGAACAACAACCAGTATTGGGCCCCTACTTAAACCGGATGGGTCCTACACAGATGACAGCAAGGAAATGAGTGAGTTACTTAAATCCCAGTATGACTCAGTCTTTAGCGAGCCACTAACCAGACTGAAAATCGAAAACCTAAATGATTTTTCATGAGAGTGCCACAGAACTTGACAGACGCATGCCTTTCTGACATCATCACTACGCCAAATGACTTTGAAAAGGCAATAAATGACATGCCCATGCACTCCGCTCCAGGCCCAGACTCATGGAACTCCGTGTTCATCAAGAACTGCAAGAAGCCCCTATCACATGCTTTAACATCCTATGGAGAGGGAGCATGGACACTGGGATCGTCCCAGCTACTAAAAACAACAGACATAGCCCCGCTCCACAAAGGGGCAGTAAAGCAATAGCAAAGAACTACAGACCAATTGCGCTAACGTCCCATATCATAAAAATCTTTGAAAGGGTTCTAAGAAGCAAGATCGCCACCCATCTTGATACCCATCAATTGCACAACCCAGGACAGCATGGGTTTAGAGCAGGCCGCTCCTGTCTGTCCCAACTACTGGACCACTACGACAAGGTCCTGGATGCTCTAGAAGATAAACAGAATGCAGATGTTATATACACAGATTTTGCAAAAGCCTTTGACAAGTGTGACCATGGTGTAATAGCACACAAAATGCGTGATAAAGGAATAACAGGAAAAGTTGGTAGATGGATTTATAATTTCCTAACACATAGAACACAAAGAGTAGTAGTCAACAGAGTAAAGTCTGAGGCAGCTACTGTGAAAAGCTCTGTTCCACAAGGCACAGTACTTGCTCCCATCCTATTCCTCATCCTCATATCAGACATTGACAGGGATATAAGCCACAGTGCTGTGTCTTCCTTTGCAGATGACACCCGAATCTGTATGACAGTGTCCACCGTTAAAGACACTGCAAGACTCCAAGCAGACATAAACCAAATCTTTAAATGGGCTGCAGAAAACAATATGAAGTTCAATGATGAGAAATTTCAATTACTCAGATACGGAAAACGTGAAGAAATTAAAATCTCATCGGAGTACAAAACTAATTCCAACCACACAATAGAGCGAAAAACTAATGTCAAAGACCTGGGAGTGTTCATGTCAGAGGATCTCACCTTCAAGGACCATAACAATGTAGCAATTGCATCTGCTCGAAAAATGACAGGATGGATAATGAGAACCTTCAAAACCAGGGATGCCAAGCCCATGTTGACACTTTACAGATCGCTTGTTCTATCTAGGCTGGAATATTGCTGCACACTAACTGCACCTTTCAAGGCGGGTGAAATTGCTGACCTTGAAAATGTGCAGAGAACCTTCACGGCACGCATAAGTGCGATAAACCACCTCAACTACTGGGAACGCTTGAAGTTCCTAAACCTGTACTCTCTAGAACGCAGGCGGGAGAGATACATTATTATATACACATGGAAAATTCTCGAGGGCTTAGTACCAAACTTGCACACAAAAATCACTCCCTACGAAAGCAAAAGACTCGGCAGGCGATGTAACATTCCCCCAATGAAGAGCAGGGGTGCCACTAGCACGTTGAGGGACAACACAATAAGTGTGAGGGGCCCAAGATTGTTCAACTGCCTCCCAGCATACATCAGGGGGATTACCAACAAGCCCCTGGCTGTCTTCAAGCAGGCACTGGACAGGCACCTCAAGTCGGTACCTGATCAGCCGGGCTGTGGTTCGTACGTTGGACTGCGTGCGGCCAGCAGTAACAGCCTGGTTGATCAGGCTCTGGTCCAACAAGAGGCCTGGTCACGGACCGGGCCGCGGGGGCGTTGACCCCTGGAATTCTCTCCAGGTAGACTCCAGGTAGACTCTTCTTAAAAACCACCTACTCACCCAAAACTAAGTACTTAGTACTTAATTTTACCTACAAAGCTACAAATCACTCCACTGTGTTACTCCCCTAGCCCCACAACCCCAAAAGTAAATGCTCAAAGTACAATAAATTCTCATATTTTAACTTATGCAAATGTTGAATAGCATATATTTAATAGATGTATAACCTATTGTATAATTAGTGCATAAATAAAAATTTGATTTGATATACATGTAATCCTTTAGCTTAATGTCAGTAGCGATCCCCTAGTACATGAAAAAGTTACAAAAATCTTTGTATGGAACTGTGCACTTCACAGTTCCAGCGACTCAGTATTTGGCTGTTGTGCGCATGTGCACGTGTCCGAGATAAGACCCACGCTAGGTAGAGAGCACTGTCGCCGACCCTGTTGTGCAAGTGTAAGGTAATGTTTCTTTTTGACTCGGCGACGTGTGTTGTGCTTAAAAACCATGTACCATATTCTTGAATGTGATAAATTTTAGAATTAGATGATTATCATGCTTCCAGCTATTTTATTTAATTCATAGTTTTTTTCGGTTCTTTTATTTTACAGAAAATTTAAATAATTTAATCATGGCCTGCTTGCATCCCCAAGTAATAAGTTTTGTGACTATGTGAACTTCAACAGCTTAAGTTTTCACAGTTGTATCTCCATGAGAAAGTTTTTATATGCTTGTTTCGTTTTACACAATATTAAAACAATGGCTAAAAATTTTATGAAGTACGTATAGCACCTCCACTAATTTTAGCTAAGAGCCACCACTGTATATATCCTGGAGTTTACCTGGAGAGGGTTTTGGGGGTCAATGCCCCTGCTGCTCGGTCTGAGACCAGGCCTCATGGTGGATCAGTGTCTGATCAACCAGGCTGTTACTGCTGGCCGCACGCAAACTGACATACGAACCACAGCTCAGTTGGTCAGGTACTGCCTTTAGGTGCCTGTCCAGTGGCTAATATGACTAAGTAACAATTAAACAATTACGTATTACATTATGAGGATTCCTTCCAAGGGATACCTTGATGCTGGAGAAAGGCTGTTGATGCCAGAAATTAGAGCTACCCTCCCCCTTTCGTGCATAAATGACTACCTCCCATTCCTAGGGTGATGGGTCTAGCACTTCCCAATAAGTATAATAATACAAATGGGAGTGGTAGTGTTTTAAAACTTGGTAACATACAGTAAACCCTCAATTTAATGGACTAATGAGGAATGAGTGGTCAGTAATGGTGATTGTAGTGGTATAAGATGAGAATGTTTTGTCGTGATTGTAACATTAATGGATATTACTGTGATCAATGGACTCTGGTGTTTCTGAATCATCTAACCCAGTGGATCTTGTCCTGTATTCCCAAAGTCTGTTAAATTGAGAGTTTACCTTTAATATGACTGATCAGATGGAGACAATGATGGATTATTATATAAGTGGACCCTTGAAAATCGTCCCCCATGAGTATCGTGAAATTTGAAAATCGTTAACTTTTTTCGCAAAAATACTGGCTTGATTTTCATGATTTGGCTTAAAAATCGGCGATCGTATGAAAAGTGTCCGAGTGGCCTCCCAGCCACCGTGGGCACCCAAACACAATTCAGAGTCAGTGTGACATTGTTTACCAGCGAGTGACGATCACCTCACGCGTTCATACGATACATTTCTTAATATTAATATTTTAGTGCTTGCAACTGCTAAATAAGCCACCATGGGCCCAAAGAAAGATCCTAGTGCCAGCCCTTTGGTAAAGAAAGTGAGAAACACGATTGAAGTTAAGAAAGAGATCATAGAAAAATATGAAAGTGGAGTGCGTGTGGCGGAGTTCTCCAGGATGTATGGGAAGGCCCATTCAACCATCACTTCCATTGTGTTGAAGGAAAAGGAAATCAAGGAAGCTGATGTTGCGAAAGGGTGAATATGCTAACGAAAAAGAGATCGCAAATAATCGAAGTTGAGAAATTGTTGCTTTTGTGGATCAGACAAAAAGAGTTAGCAGGAGATAGTGTTACGCAGTCAATAATTTGCGAAAAGGCAAGGCAGCTGCATGACAATCTCGTAAAGAAAAGTCCTGGAACAAGTGCTGATCTAGGTGAATTCAAGGCCAGCAAAGGCTGGTTCAAAAATTTCAAGAAGCGAAGTGGCATACACAATGTTGTAAGGCATGGAGAGGCTGCAAGTTCTGACAAATGTGCGGCTGAAAAATTTGTGCACAAATTCAAAGGGTACATAGAGGCTGAACAATTCAAACCCCAACAAATCTTCAATTGTGACGAAACAGGCCTCTTTTGGAAGAAAATGCCAAAGAGGACCTACATCACGAAGGAGGAAAATGCACTGCCATGACACAAACCTATGAAAGACAGGCTAACTCTCATGTTGTGTGGTAATGCTAGTGGGGATTTCAAAGTGAAGCCTTTACTGGTGTATCACTCTGAAAATCCCAGTGTTCAAGAAAAACAGTGTCGCCAAGGCTAATTTGTGTGTGATGTGGAAGGCTAACAGTAAGGCATGGGTCATGAGGGAAATTTTCCTTGATTGGTTCAATGAAGTGTTTGGTCCCAGTGTGAAGAAATACCTCCTGGAAAATAAATTGCCACTTAAGTGCCTCCTGGTAATAGACAATGCTCCTTCTCATCCTCGAGACTTGGAAGAGCAAATGGTGAAGGATTTTAAGTTCATCAGAGTGAAGTTCCTTCCCCCTAATAGCACTCTTCTCCTCCAGCCCATGGACCAGCAGGTCATTTCAAACTTCAAAAAACTCTACACTAAAGCAGTGTTTCAAAGGTGCTTTGACATAACCTTAGACTCTGAATTGACCCTAAGAGAGTTCTGGAAAGATCACTTCAATATCCTCCTTATAGGTAAGGTTTGGCAGGAAGTGACTTCCAGGACGATCAACTCTGCTTGGAGAAAATTGTGGCCAGATTGTGTCCTCGACAAAGATTTTGAAGGGTTTGAGGCTGGCCCTGACATCCCTATGCCAGTTGTGGAAACTATTGTGGCATTGGGGACGTTCATGGGGTTGGAGGTTAGTGGTGAGGATGTGGAAGAGTTGGTGGAGGACCACGATGAAGAGCTAACCACTACAGAGCTGCAAGAGCTTCATCTGCAACAGCAACAGACCACAGCTCAGGAAATTGCTTCAGAGGAGGAGGAAGGGAGAGGGAAGAAGTTGCTTTCTTCAGAGATTAAGGAGATGTGTGCAATGTGGACTAGGATGGAAAGATTTGTGGAGGAGCATCACCCTGACAAAGCTGTTGCAGGCTGTGTATGCGACATGTTCAATGACAATGTCTTGTCACATTTTAGGGACATTTTAAAGAACCGCCAGAAACAGACCTTTCTGGACAGTTATTTTGTGAGACAGAGGACCAGTGACTCTCAACCTGGTCCTAGTGGCATTAAAAAACAAAGAAGGAAGTAACCCCGGAAAAGAGACTTGGTACCTGAAGTGTTAATGGAAGGGATTCCCCTTCAAACACTAGCAACTCCTCCTTCCTCTCCCTCCTCCCGTCTTCCACACATGAACAACTCTTCAATAAAGGTAAGTGTCAAGTTATTACTGTTTAATTCTTCATGTGTCATTGTTTTCTGTGTAATTAAATGTATATTTAATTTGTAAAAAAATTTTTTGTTAATACTTTTGGGTGTCTGGAACAGATTAATTTGATTTACATTATTTCTTATGGGGAAAATGGTTTTGAAAATCATGAATTTTGAATTTCAGTAGACTCTGGAACGGATTAATCACGATTTTCAAGGGTCCACTGTAGTTGAAATTGACAAAATAATTACCTATTAGACAGCAATAATATAATACTGTAATAGCTCATACCTATCTTATAAGTCAGACATATATGATGCTGGTGTGTGACCCATAAACTTAATTGGATTTTATTGTGTGTAACTTGTTCTACATTTGTTTATTAATATATATACACATACATACAGTGGACCCCCGAGTAACGAGCACCCTGGAAATCATACAATTATGTAAGTATAATATTGTAAGTGCTTTTGTAAGTGTATTTTTGGGGGTCTGAAATGGACTAACCTACTTGACATTACTTCTTAAGGGAGTAAATTCGTTCGGTAATGGCACTTGAGCAGGCTTCTGGAATGAATTTTGCTCGTTACTCGGGGGTCCACTGTACTATTTTTTTTTTTAATCACGGGCCATCTCCCACCAAGATAGGGTGACCCCTTTGCCCCCAAGCCAAGAAGAAAAAAATCATTTACTATCACTGTCTTGCCAGAGGCACGTAGATACTACAGTTCAGATGCCCCTCTAAACTGCAAATATCCCCACCCCTCCTTTAGAGTGCAGGCGATGCACTTTTGACCTCAAGGACTTAAGTCCGGCTAACTGGTTTCTCTGAATCCCCTCATAAGCTGTTACCTTCTTTACACACCAACAGGTAGTCAGGTCCCAAAAACCATTTGCCTCCACTCCTGTCTAACATGCTCACACATACTTTATACAGTGGACCCTCGGTTTTTGTTGAAATTTTTTTCCAGAATGCTGTTTGAGTGCCATTACCGAACGAATTTGTTCCCATAAGGACAAATGTAAATTAGATTAGTCAAATCAGACCCCCAAAAATACACTTACAAAAGCACTTACGAAAATACACTTACATAATTGTTCGAGTTTGGAGGTGAACGAAAACCGAGGGTCCACTGTATTTAATCTACATGAATTTTTTTTATATGATGACATTAATATAAAATTTGCAATTTCTGTTTTAATGGATAATTTTCAAATTTTATCACATAAATTTTAATTTTCTTGCTTAATCTTCTTTTTATGCTGAGAAAGATTTTAAGTGAGACTCTATTAGAAGGATAAACAAGTTACAGTCACTTAAGTTGTTCAAAAAAGTTATGCCAAGAGTATATGATATTTAATAAAATATTATGAAATTTTTTTTTTTTTTTTTTTTTATTAACACATCGGCCGATTCCCACCAAGGCAGGGTGGCCCGAAAAAGAAAAACTTTCATCATCATTCACTCCATCACTGTCTTGCCAGAGGGGTGCTTTACACTACAGTTATAAAACTGCAACATTAACACCCCTCCTTCAGAGTGCCGGCACTGTACTTCCCATCTCCAGAACTCAAGTCCGGCCTGCCGGTTTCCTGAATCCCCTTTATAAATGTTACTTTGCTCACACTCCAACAGCACGTCAAGTATTAAAAACCATATGCCTCCATTCACTCCTATCAAATACGCTCACACATGCTTGCTGGAAGTCCAAGCCCCCCGCACACAAAACTTCCTTTACCCCTCCCTCCAACCTTTCCTAGGCCGACCCTACCCCGCCTTCCCTCCACTACAGATTTATACACTCTCGAAGTCACTCTGTCTCGTTCCATTCTCTCTACATGTCCAAACCACCTCAACAACCCCTCCTCAGCTCTCTGAACAATCGTTTTGGTAATCCCGCACCTCCTCCTAATTTCCAAACTCTGAATTCTCTGCATTATATTCACACCACACATTGACCTCAGACATGACATCTCCACTGCCTCCAGCCTTCTCCTCGTTGCAACATTCATCACCCATGCTTCACACCCATATAAGAGCGTTGATATAACTATACTCTCATACATTCCCCTCTTTACTTCCATGGACAAGGTTCTTTGAAAATTTTATGTTAGTATATATACCACATTTATAAATTAAGATCTTAATTTTTCTATGTTTTTGAATAAAAATAATAGTACAAAATGATTGAGTGACATTCTTAACCCATGTACTGTAATGAAAAATGTTTTGCACTTTTTGTGAATCTAATATTTCTTTGAAAATCAAATTTCAATTGTGATATAAATTAATTATAGTCAGTTAGGCCTGAAGGTTATTATCTGAAAAAATGTTTTTCCTGAGGGTAGTCTCCACGGCTGGGCCTTACCCTGCCAAGGTGGGCATAGCTGGAAGACTTGCCAAAAGCTGCCTAGTGTTTGTTATGCATGAAGAGGAAGAAAGACTTTATTTGGATTAAAAGCCCAAGATAACCCAAGGAAGCCAAGCATTGTGGTATATTTCCATTGAGTTTTTTTTTTATGCTATCAAGATGTGACCCACAACAGATGACTCTAACTCCTAGGTATCATACTGGGCCCCGTGGCCTAGCTGGCAAAGCTCTCGCTTCACACGCAAAGGGTCCAGGTTCAATTACTGGTGGGTTGGAAACATTTGACGTGTTTCCTTACACCTGTTGTCCTGTTCACCTAGCAGTGAGTAGGTACCTGGGTGTTAGTCGACTGGTGTGGGTCGCATCGTGGGGGACAAGATTGAGAACCCCAATGGAAATAAGACAGACAATCCCTCGATGACGCACTGACTTTCTTGGGTTATCCTGGGTATACCTGGAGAGAGTTTCGAGGGTCAACGCCCCCGCAGCCTGGTCTGAGATCAGGCCTCGTGGTGGATCAGGGTCTGATCAACCAGGTTGTTACTGCTGGCTGCAGGTGGCTAACTCTGTGGTTAAAAATCCAAACAAAAAATCTTATCTACTGTTTCTTGAGGCCAGGGTTCTCCTGATTGCCTCACACTATCCAGGTGCTGTATAACCCTTGTGGGTTTAGTGCATTCATGTATATTAGAATAATTTTTATTTACTCTTAGGTAGGTGTTAGTAGACTGCCCATTATGCTGGTGAAAGCTCTTGATCCAAGAAATTGTTGTTACCTTCCCCTTCCTCAGGTTAAACCTCATTGTTTCCAATTCTCCAGGCACTGTATGATCCAGAAAAGAACACGTGCAAATGCTCGAGACACTTTATTTGGAAATGTTTGTTCTGGGACCTTGTTCTCTATGATCCACATACACATGAAACAGTATATAAAGTCAAAGCATGTGTAAGAAAAAAGTTAGTCAGGTTAAGCTTGTAGAAGAGAGGTTACCTGACAGCTGTGCTGTGATGTGACTGTGGCAAGGCATGGACCAAGAGATGTGGACATGGCAAGGTAATATCAAGAATCCTGTGGGCTAAGGTGAAGATGCTATAACTATCTATTCAGTGTTCAAAAGTCCTACAAACATAAAAGTTGCTTCTAAGCATTGGCACCCTCTGAGTTCAAGATTGTAAAGACTGGCTGAGCATCTCTTCAATTCATGAGTGTGGTCTCTGGTGTCCCTGTTAATTATGCTAACATTGTTTTAGCCATTCCTAATGTATGTGCATTTGTGGTCACTTAACCAGATTAATAGGTTCCTCCCAGTTTCTCCCACTAACTTTTGGCACAGAATAGTGCAGACTCCATCATCAGAAACAGGTAGAAAAATAAAAGTTCACTTTGTAGTCTGTTGTGAAATGTTGCTCCTGGTGAGAATTTGGTTAGTGTTGTCGGCTACGTCATCAAACGGGAGAAACAAGTACAATATTGTATATCTTTGTGGCCTTCAAAGTTTACATTTTGTTTGGTCTACATCTGGTGGTGGTGATTTAATCTCCCAAAGATACTTATAACCCAGCTAGAGCCGGGCAGTAGTGATATCCAAAAGTCTGCTTATTTTGTGGCTCCTCCTGCATGATAGATGGACTGACTGGTGTCAGTCTCCCTGAGTCTTAAGTTAATAAAATTCAGTTGAAGTTCTTTTCATATTATTGTTCTCAAACTGCTAGCTGACAACCCAAGATTGTAATTTACTCCCTCTTTGAGAGAGTATAACTTAGCCAATTCATCTGAAGACTATTGTGAGATGGAATCCACAGCATGTGCACTCTGACTATATTACAAATCATTCTGGAGAAATACCCTGACTTTGCTCACTGTAAATAAAGTATTACCACGTGTGTGTGTGTGTGTGTGTGTTTGTGTGCTCTTATGTACTCACCTAATTGTACTCACCTAATTGTGGTTGCAGGGATCGAGACTCAGCTCCTGGCCCCGCCTCTTCGCTGTCCGCTACTGGGTCTCTGCTCTCCCTGCTCCATGAGCTCTATCATACCTCGTCTTAAAACTATGTATGGTTCCTGCCTCCACTATATCTTTCTCTAGACTATTCCACTTCCTGACTACTCTGTGGCTGAAGAAATGCTTCCTAACATCCCTTTGACTCATCTGAGTCTTCAGCTTCCAGTTGTGTCCCCTTGTTTCTGTGTTCCCTCTCTGGAACATCCTGTCCCTGTCTACCTTGTCGATTCCCCGCAGTATTTTGTATGTCGTTATCATGTCTCCTCTGACCCTTCTTTCCTCCAGTGTTGTTAGTCCTATTTCCCTCAACCTTTCTTCATAGGACAGACCCTGAGTTGTGGAACTAGCCTTGTCGCAAACCTTTGCACTTTCTCTAGTTTCTTTACGTGCTTGACCAGGTGTGGGTTCCAGACTGGTGCTGCATATTCTAGTATGGACCTGACGTACACGGTGTACAGTGTCTTGAACGATTCCTTGTTTAGGTAACGGAACGCTAATCTTAGGTTTGCCAGTCGCCCATATGCTGCCGCAGTTATCTGGTTGATGTGTGCCTCCGGAGACGTACTTTTCCCCGGCTTATCTCCCCAAAGGTTTTCCCTTTGCCGACTTTTGTACCCGCTTGTCCACCCTTTAGCCTTTTGGTATGAATCTGTCAGATGTGTGTTTTTGTCCATTCTGTGTTTGTTTGCATTTGGGGTTTGGGATTGATTGTAAGTCGTTGCTCAGTGTGTGTGTTTGTGTGCTCTTATGTGTGTGTTTGTGTGCTCTTATGTGTGTTTTTTGTTTTTGGGGCTCTTATGTGTGTGTGTTTGTGTGCTCTTATGTGTGTGTGTTTGTGTGCTCTTATGTGTGTGTTTGTGTGCTCTTATGTGTGTGTTTTTGTGCTCTTATGTGTGTGTGTGCTCTTATGTGTGTGTGTTTGTGTGCTCTTTATGTGTGTGTGTTTGTGTGCTCTTATGTGTGTTTTTTGTGTTCTTATGTGTGTGTGTTTGTGTGCTCTTATGTGTGTGTGTTTGTGTGCTCTTATGTGTGTGTGTTTGTGTGCTCTTATATGTGTGTGTGTTTGTGTGCTCTTATGTGTGTGTGTTTGTGTGCTTTTATGTGTGTGTGTTTGTGTGCTCTTATGTGTGTGTGTTTGTGTGCTCTTATGTGTGTGTTTGTGTGCTCTTATGTGTGTGTGTTTGTGTGCTCTTATGTGTGTGTGTTTGTGTGCTCTTATGTGTGTGTGTTTTTGTGCTTTTATGTGTGTGTGTTTTTGTGCTCTTATGTACTCACCTAATTGTGGTTGCAGGGGTCGAGACTCAGCTCCTGGCCCCGCCTCTTCGCTGTCTGCTATTGGGTCTCTGCTCTCCCTGCTCCATGAGCTTTATCATACCTTGTCTTAAAACTATGTATGGTTCCTGCCTCCACTATATCTTTCTCTAGTCCATTCCACTTCCTGACTACTCTGTGGCTGAAGAAATGTTTCCTGACATCCCTTTGACTCATCTGAGTCTTCAGCTTCCAGTTGTGTCCCCTTGTTTCTGTGTTCCCTTTCTGAAACAACCTGTGGAAAATATTGGTATTTTCCGAAAGTTGTAATTGATAAACTTTCCAATATGAACAGATATCCTTAATGTACCGCTGGTACATGGGGGTATGTAATAGAGAACCATCATACCAGCGGGGAGGAAGCGGGAAGAGGCTGGGCAGGGAGGAGGGAGGGGGAATAGGCAGAGAGTGAACTGGGAGCCTACCGACCCGATCAGGTGATGGGATGGCCTGTCGAATTTGGAGATTCCGCCCACCAAATCGGTTTAATTACCTCCTTTCGTAATGTGGAGGAATATCCAGTGACGGGGGAATATCAAGTGGGACAATCGGTCCAGGAGGTCCAGTAATAGGACAATAATTGTGAAATAAGGTGGGTCGCCGGCAAGTGACGGTCATAGGCCTATTTGAACTGAGTGAAATGACCATACGGCAGGATAAAGTCGTAACCCTGATTTTGGGGGAGTTCATCTTAGAAGAGACTGTAATATATTCGATGAACTGTGGGAAATGGTGAATATAGTGAAACCGAGTTGTAAATAATCAGGGTTGATTGTATCGACCGGGTCTGGCTTGGGTACGCCATACCCCGACCGCCATATTGTATGTGATTGAAATGAACTAACCTGTGGAAAATATTGGTATTTTCCGAAAGTTGTAATTGATAAACTTTCCAATATGAATAGATATCATTGCTGTGTTGTTGTTGGCTTAACATTAACTGAAAAGAACCAACGAATTCACACGCATGCGCGAGAGGCCTCGTGAGCTGGGCAGGGAGGTGGTATAGAGAGGAATAGGCAGGGAGTGAACTGGGGGCCTACAGACCCGATCAGGTGATGGGATGGCCTGTCGAATTTGGAGATTCCGCCCACCAAATCGGATTTAATTACCTCCTTTCGTAATGTGGAGGAATATCCAGTGACGCGGGGAATATCAACTGGGACAATCAGTCCAGGAGGTCCAGTAATCGGACAATAATTGTGAAATAAGGTGCCGCCGGCGAGTGACGCAGTCATAGGCCTATTTGAACTGAGTGAAATGACCATACGGCAGGATAAAGTCGTAACCCTGATTTTGGGGGAGTTCATCTTAGAAGAGACTGTAATATATTCGATGAACTTTGGGAAATGGTGAATACTGTGAAACCGAGTTGTAAATAATCGGGGGTTGATTGAGTCGACCGGGTCTGGCTTGGGTACGCCATCCCCGACCGCCATATTGGATGTGATTGAAATGAACTAACTTATCGTAAGTTATCTACTCGAAATTCAAGTATCGAGACTGTGAATGTGTATAAACTAGTGGGGCATTAAGCCAGGATAACGTAATATGTAAAGTTATACTATAAACAGTACAAAAGGTCGGATTAGTGCGAAGATCTGATTCGCTACCCCGACCAACCACATGTTAACGAACGCTCGGTCTCGTGGGCGTATAAGAGTGTACGGAAATTAACCTTCCTTGACTCGACGAGACAGCTAATACCATCGCGATCGAATCAGATCGCAGGGGGGACGTCAACAACGGAACGACTCCCTCATCTAAAGCTAAGTACTCTGCTGTTTACTTTGTTATTGGCCAATGATATTGTTACGCACAGTAGATGTACTTTAGCTAGGTCAACGATCTACGATACACCGCTATGATGCTGTTAATTAGGTGAGAGTTGGTCATGTTAATTTAACTAAGTGTTCTCTACCTCTTCTCCGGAGTGATCAGTTGTTTAACAACCAATACAGTCCACTTAAATTTAATATAACATAACTATAATAAATGATCTTCTCAGATTTATTTATACTGGTCCAGAGTGCAGTGGGCTAACGAGAATATTGAAGGTACCCCCTGGTGGGGCCAGGAGGGGGAAAGTTCTCACATCCCTTAAAGGGAATGACGGGAAAAATTATCAGTCTGTCATCTCCGGGAGTTTGTTTTTCTAGTGGGGGTGTCCCAGATAGATTTCTCCCTTTCCCCACAACCTGTCACTATCTACCTTTAATTCCCGCAGTATTTTAAAAGGTCGTTATCATGTCTCCTCCCCCCCTTTTTTTCCCCCAGTGTTGTTAGTCCTTTTTCCCCAATCTTGTTCATAAGACAGCCCCCTGAGTTGGGGAAAACTAACCTTGCCCAAAACCCCTTTTGCACTTTCTTTTATTTTCCCTTTTACGTGTTTGGGACCTTTTGGGGGTTCCCGGATTTGGTGCCATATTTTTGGGTATGGGCCGGGCTTAACACGGTATACAGTGTCTTAAAAGCATTCCTTGTTGGGGTAAGGAACGCTAATCTAAGGTTTGCCAGACGCCCATATGCTGCCACAGTTATCTGGTTGATGTTGCCCCCCGGGGACGGCTTGGCGTTATACTCACCCAAAGGGGCTTTTCCCTTTTTCCGAGGTTTGTAGCCTTTTTCCGCCTAGCTTGTACTCTGTCAGCGGTCTTTTTTGCCCTTCTCCGATCCTCATGACTTTGCATTTGGGGGGATTGAATTGAGAACCCTTTTCTGCAGCCCAGAGGGTCGAGCTTGTCCAGGTCTGTTTGCAGCCCTGCCTGGTCCTCTTCCGATGTGATTCCCCCATTATTTTCACATCATTCCAAATAGAGACACTTCTGAGTCTACCCTCCCCATGTCTTTTACATATACCAGGAATAACACTGGTCCAGGACCCCCCCTGCGGTACCCGCCCGTCACAGGCGGGGTGTGTTTGTGTGTTCTTATTTAGTTACCTTTTTTTCCCAGGCACATGTAAATTAGACACTAGGCCTGTTGTATTTGTGTGTGTGTGTAAGGAAAAACCCCAAAAAGTTTCTGCCCCACCGGGAATTGAACCCGGCCCCCCCGTGGGGAAGAAGACTTTTACCCCCTTATTTTGTGTGTTTGTGTGCTCTTTTTGTGTGTTTGTGTGCTCTTATGTGTGTTTGTGTGCTCATATGTGTGTGTTTGTGTGCCTTATGTGTGTGTTTGTTTCTCTTATTTTGTACTCACCTAAATTTTACTCACCCCCCCAAGGGTTTCAGGGTCGAGACTCAGCTCCTGGCCCCCCCCTCTTCCTGTCTGCTACTGGGTTCGGTTTTCCCCGCTCCATGAGCTTTATCATACCTTGTCTTAAAACTATGATGGTTTTTCCCCCCCCCCACTATATCTTTTCTAGTTTTCCCTTCCTTTCCCATGAGCTTTATCATACCTTGTCTTAAAACTATGTATGGTTCCTGCCTCCACTATATCTTTTCTCTAGTCCATTCCACTTCCTGACTACTCTGTGGCTTTTTAAAAAGTTTCCTGACATCCCTTTTACTCATCTGAGTCTTCAGCTTTCCCCCTTTTGTCCCTTGTTTCTGTGTTCCTCTCTGAAACAACCTGTCACTTCTACCCTGCCTCCTGTGTTCATTTTGTGTGTGTGTGTGTGTGTGTGTAATTACCTTTTTTGGGGTTTTTGGGGTCCCATTCTACTCCTGGCCCGCCCTCTTCACTGATTGCTACCCTTTCCCCTCCCCGCTCCATGAGCTTTATCAAACCTCGTCTTAAAACTATGTATGGTTCCTGCCTCCACTACCGCCCCTTTCTAGGCTATTCCACTTCCTGAAAAAATCTATGACTGAAGAAATACTTCCCAACTTCCCTTTTACCATAAGGGGGGCTTCAACTTCCAATTTTGACCCCTTGTTTTTTGTGTCCCCTCTCTGGGAAAATCCTGTCTTTGTCCACCTTGTCAACCCCCAGATTTTTTGTCATTATCATGTCCCCGTAAGTGGAGGAATATCCAGTGACGGGGAATATCAACTGGGACAATCGGTCCAGGAGGTCCAGTAATCGGACAATAATTGTGAAAAAAAGGGGCCGGGGGGAGTGCGCGGCTAGGCCTATTTGAACTGGGAAATGACCAAAGGCAAAGGGTAAAGTCGTAACCCCGATGTTGGGGGGTTCATCTTAGAAGAGACTGTAAATATTCGATGAACTTTGGGAAATGGTGAATACTGTGAAACCGGTTGAAATAATCAGGGGGTTTATTGTGTCGACCCCGGGGGGGCTTGGGACGCCCCTACCCCGACCCCATATTGGGGGGGGATTGAAAAGAACTAACTTATCTAAATTATCTACTCAAATTCAAGTATCGAGACTGTGAATGTGTATAAACCAGTGGGGCAAAGCCAGGATACACGTAATATGTAAAGTTATACGTATAAACAGTACAAACGGTCGGATTAGTGCGGGATCTTATTTGCCACCCCCACCAACCACATGTTAACGAACGCTGGTCTCGGGGGGATAAGAGTGCAAGGGAAAATTTAAACCCTTTCCTTTTTACTCGACGAGACAGTTAAAACCATCCCATCGAATCAGATCGCAGGAGGGCGCCCAAAAAGGGGCGCTTCCCCCTCTAAAGCTAAGTACT
>WNWK01031892.1:0-22337 GCA_009830355.1 Cherax destructor
AAAAACCGTCCATTAGTGGTTTAAAAGATTTTTTAAAAGGGGAGGGTGCAGCGCGTTTCTGCGATGAACAAAAAGGGAGGTCAAAATCGTCATGTGTGGGTCTTGGTCTTTTTGTGTGGGAGGGGGTGGCCCGAGGGGAGACGGGCGAGCGAAAAAAAATTTCCCGCCCCGGGGGGAAACCCCGGAATAAGGGGCCAAAAAAAGGGAAGGCGTTTAGGAAAGGGCCGGGTCGGGCCCCGGTACCTGAAGAGGTGACGAACCAGCAACAAGAAAAAAGGGGGGCATGGGGGTGTCCAAAGAGTTGTGTTGAGGCGGGTCAGTACTGGGTGCGGTAGGGGGAAAAGGGGCCCCGGGGTGGGGTTCAGGGGGGGGGTACCATGGTTAGGTTTTTTCTTTTTTTTTTTAAAAAAAAAAAGGGAAAAGAAAAAAAAAAAAAAAAAAGAAAAAAAAAGGGGGAACGTGGAAATAGTTAGGAGGAATGAAAAGGGCAAAACCCCCTCCCCCCCAAGAGGCCCCAACACCGCAAGTGGTAGATGCAGGGGGGAAACCCCCGTCCCATCCCCTCCCTTCATGCCAGAAAACCAGCAACCCCGGGAAAAAAAACCTCCATCCCCCAGCCACCCCCGGCGAAAAAAAGAGAGGGCCCGGATATCCCCCCAAAACATACCCCTTGGACCACCCCGGAATAAAAATGGCCCCCCGAGAAAACCCCCTTTTGCCCAAAAAATCCCAAAAGGGCCCCCCCCCGGGGGCCCGGGAAAGGGGGGTGGGGGCACCCCCACGACCCCGATTCCGGGAAACACACCCCCCCCAAAGGGCCTCAACGGAAGGGGGTGGCCCCGGCCCCCCTTCCCCCCCCTGGGAAACCCAGAATGACGGGGGGGAAAAGGGCTCCCGGGGAAAACGGGGAAAGGGGAAAAAGGGAGGGAGGGGAGGGGGGGGGGGGGAAAAGGGGGAAAAGGGGAAAAAAGGGGGGATAGGGAAGAGGGGAAAAAGGGAGGGGGTTTGGGGGGGAATTGGGTTGGTCTGGGGAAAAAGCCCCAAGAGGCCCAATTCCATAGACCGATTTTCCCCCCCCCAAAAAGGCCCCCCCCCTTTTAAAAAGGTTTTCCCCGGACAATACATCAGCTTTCCCAGTTTTTAAAAAGAAAAAGCAACACTTGCACCAACAAAACCTGAAGATAAGGGGGTTTCATCTACGAGCAGCCAAAGGGTAAACTAATTGGGATTATATGCAATTGTGAAGTGGGGATATTCGGGTCGTTTCCCGGGGAAGAATTGCCCCTTTTAAAATCAAAGCCACCACCAGCATCAAGGCCAAAAAATCAATAAAAAACCTTTTAGATTAAAAACTAAAATGTCCCCAAGACAATGTTTAATAATAGCCATCTTAGTAGTGTATAAAGGCTTCAAATATTGATAAAAATCGGGTGGCGATTTTAAATTTTCACCTCAAACTATCTACAAATGCTCTATTATTGTTGTTTACGGGCCATACCAACATGACAAATATTCCCCAAAATCTAGCTCTATATACATTACACCAGTAATGAAAGTTTAAGAAAGCTTATCAATAAGGCGTTTTCGAAAGAAAAATGCTTAAAATAAAAAGGATTTGCCCAAGTGGATCGAAAAATAAGGAGTCTATCCTTGAGTACACAAAAGCTCATAAAACTATTTTTCACAGGTTTTTCTATGCGTTTATATTCAATTAAAAATTCTCTACACTCATTTTAAAAAAGAATTACATTTAATTTTAAAGTCTTTTTATTTCATAAAATTGAAAAATCAATTGAACTGACCATACAGTGCCTAAATAAAAAAAAAATACTTCATATAAAAACATTCTTTGGTTATTACACTGGAATAAGGAATTAGTAAATTTGGCAAATTGAAATCATGACAGTTCAAAGTCAGCATCAAACATTGTTAATAAAATCCACCAACGAGAGAAGTTATGATCAGATTCAAATAATTCCCAAACAATGTATCAATTTCAAGGAATATTTCAAATTTACACTTGCTAAAATAAACTTATGGATGATCATCATTCATACAGAAAGCAATTCTAATTTTTGGTCGATCAAAAGAATCATTTTAGTTGTAAATGTAAATTTCTTATTATTCAATGGAATTAAGTCGGGACTTTGCTAGTCAATAGGGCCCAGATATTGTGTTCAGTAAGTCACACACGAGTGGTGACAGTTTGGAAGCCGATCAGAAGGGTAATTCTCCAGTTATGGCGGTTAGCAATTATCATTACAATATTGATAAGTTCCACAAAAATTGGCAGTACTTTCAAGGTTGTCAACTGCGTCAAGGTTGTCCAGCTGCGTCCAAGTTGTCAGCAAATCAAGGTTGCCAGCTGCGTCAAGGTTGCAGCTGCGTCAGGTTGCCCGGCTGCGTCGGGTTGCCAGCTGCGTCGAGTTTGCCAGCTGCGTCAAGGTTGTCCAGCTACGTCAAGGTTGTCAGCTGCGTCAGGTTGTCAGCTGCGTCAAGGTTGCCAGCTGCGTCAAGGTTGCCAGCTGCGTCAAGGTTGCCAGCTGCGTCAAGGTTGCCAGCTGCGTCAAGGTTGCCAGCTGCGTCAAGGTTGTCAGCTGCGTCAAGGTTGCCAGCTGCGTCAAGGTTGTCAGCTGCGTCAGGCATTAAACAGTGAACACTTTCCCATGAGGAAACGGCAACTGACTTGTTTGTACATTATATTACAAGCAATGTAACCACAGACACGTTGTCTTAACAATGAAGAACAAGCCACTTGGAGATGGAAATCTTTTGCTCTAGATATTTCACAAACTAGTGCGTTGTCAGGAGCTATGCAATGTTGCAAGACCAGCAACAGATAAGGGAAATTCTCTGAAGCAAGATAGGTTTCAGTGACACCTACCTCAAAAGAGAATTTCTCACTCCCTATCTATTATTATCCTCAACATCCTTCAACCATAGGTCATACAGTTCTGCATTGTTGTGACGACGCACGAGGAATTACTTAAACATATAGACCTAAGCACTTCCATCCTCAGCCTTGGCTTTTCTGTAGTATATATAAAATGATCAACTCTACACCTACGCACCTGAATTTCACTCTGGCGTCGGTGAATTAAAGACAACGCACATGTTTGAAGCTGTATACGGACCTCGCCCGGTCTGTGACCAAGCTCCTTGGTCTGTGACAGACCTCGCCCGGTCTGTGGGCCTCGACCACTCTGTGACCAGGCTCGACCACTCTGTGACCAGGCCTCGACCACTCTGACCGGGCCCTCGACCACTTGTGACCGGGCCCTCGACCACTCGGCCCGGGCCCTCGCCACTCTGTGCCCCAGGCTCACCTCGTGACCAGGCCTCGCCACTCTGGGGCCGGGCCCCACCATTTGCAACCAAAGGCCTCGGCCACCCCTGTAAGGCCTCGCCCATTGGCCCCCGGGCCTCGCCCGGTCTGTGAGGGGGGCCTCCCCCGGGGTCTGTGACTAGGCTCCCGGTCTGTGACTAGGCCTCGCCCGGTTGCTGGGCCCTCGCCCGGTCTGTGATAGCCTCCGTCTGTGACTAGGCCTCCCCCCGGCCCAGGGGCCCCCCGCCCGGTTTTAAGGCCCGCCCGGTCTGTAAACTAGGCCTCGCCCGTCTGTGACTAGGCCCCCGCCCGGTCTGTGACTGCCTCCCCGGGGGGGTCTGTGACTAGGCCTCGCCCGGTCTGTAAATGGGCCCTCGCCCGGTCTGTGACTAGGCCTCGCCCGGTTTAAACTGGGCCTCGCCCGGTCTGTGACAAAGGGCCTCGCCCGGTCTGTGACGGCCTCGCCCGGTCGGGCAGCCTCGCCCGGTTTTGGACTGGGCCCTCGCCCGGTCTTTATTAGCCTCTTGAATGACGGGCCTCGCCCGGTCTGTGACTGGGCCTCGAGCTATGCCAGAATGATGAAGTGGTTTCAACAGCTTGAGTCATGACGATGCCTTGTTCATTGTTCCATTAACCTGGCTCTTGTTACACTATGCCTTGAAAATTAAAAATATATCGGATGAGGCTTCTGCGAGGCGAAAAACAAAATTTGGGGTTAAAAGAAAAAACGAAAACATTTAAATCCATCTGAGGATACCTAATAAACACAAAAGATTCTCTTAACTACCATTGCAAGACTATATCTCCCGGAAATGTTATCCACATATCAATAACATGTTCATTTCATTTCACACTATATCACTAACACTTGACACGTTTTAGCCACTGTCACACGTGCGTCTCACACACTACACTGATCACAGTTGTTGACATGAAAAGGGACTGAAGCAGCTCTCACCCTGTCAAGTGTTTTGTCATATTTCTTTTAAAAGAGGTTTAGTGATTAAGAGATATATCTGGAACTTATTTGAAGATATTTTATTTATTAACACTTATTTTTTTATTTATATTAGAATCTTAATCTAATAATTGGGTTATCAAATGCTTCACTAACCCAAAATACTTACTTATTTCGTCTGACTCCACTGTGTTGACTCACCTGTTTAGGTCTGGCCATGTCTGGGAACACATATATAGAGGTTGTATTTCTCCCCGAGTATATTAATGCTGAGACTTTTCCAAATTTCCCTTTTTTTAATTGTTGAATTATTTATTTTTTGGAGAGGTTATAAGGCCTTTATGGGCCTAGTGTAGGTGATATTTTAAACTCAAACCAACCATTATAGGCTTCGGGATATATATACAGACGAACATTTTCAGTTTATATTTTTGCTGAGGATATTTCAAATGAAATCTTAGGATTTTATTTTATTTTTTTTTAAAAGAACAATTTCATGTACGATTCACATACAATTATAAATACAAAATTCACCTTTTAACAATAAAATTTTATAAATAAGAAAAACACATACAATACAACTTTAGGAAGTCAATAAAAGACTGTAGGGAAATTTTGCAATACAAAAAAATATAACCCCCAAAAAAAGAATGACAAAAACTAAACAATTCTCATGCAAAGGTAAACATGATTTCATTAAAAATTACTTGAACAACAAAACATAAAAGCAAATGTAACATAGTATTTTCCATACCATAACATCGGAAACATAACTTCCCTCAGCCAAAAAAAAAAACCCCCCTATCAGAGTAATACAAAATAATAATATTTATAGGAAAACATGAAATCCATTACCAATACTTGAACAGCCATGGTAGAAAAGAAATGTAACATAGTTTGCTTAAACCACCCAAAACTCTTCAAGGAAACTCACCTCCCCCCCATCTGAATTCAAATATAATTAAGACGCGAGAGTGCAAAAAAAAAAACATTAACCAACAATAAAAAATATACCCCCAAGAACTTAAAACATAAATGCCCAAAAATAAAGGCTACAACTTTTCATGCTTAAATACGCCCCAAAAATTACACAAAAAAAATAAATATGACACAAACATTACAAATCCAATCCTACATAAATAACATGAAAAAACCCATAGGATGGTTATCATAGAAAAATTGGAACATTATAATTCTATCCTTATCACATGAAATAAAAATCCCTAATAAAAACCTAAAAAGGACATATGACACTCTCTACATAAATACCAACAAAACTAACACAATGAAGTATCCAACCTCACAGGAAAACCACAGCACACCACACCTAAACAACCTAGAATAGTTGTAAAACATAGTCCCACACAGGAGCTAAAATTCTGAGACAGTACCTAACACCCAAAGTACACGGTCAGAACCATCCCACATCAAGTCTTAAAAGCCAACATGGCCCTGACACTTCAGAAAGCCCCCTGCCCACCCCTGAACCCTATATTGCCTGCAGGCTGTCAACACCCCCCAAGAAAATAAATATAAAACAACACTCACTCCTTTCAGGACCCAAGCCTATACCTGAAGTCCAAGTCAAAACCCCAGCCTCATATAAGTCATGTCTTTCCGTCACCCTCCCCACTAACCCATCCACTATGACTGCACACCACATTCTCACTACCACTCATTCTCCTTTCACATTCTAAAACCCCCACCCAACCCTACTGATTCCTAAACAAAAACAAAGAGAAACCATTCTAGAGGAGTCCAGCCCATTCCAGTATTACCCCACCCCAGCCTTATATCCGCCATCTACCATCAGATTGTGATAACCCACAGGAAAACTTTTCACCCACACCCTCCCATATAGTTGCAATTCCTGAAAACCGTATGGTATACGCTGCCCCCAAAGTGCCGCACCCAACAATCACCCCCACCTCCCTCATACTCCATGAAACATACAAAAATCTGTCACCACATAATCACTGCCCGCCGAACATCCTTAGTTCCCCCCCACATCAAAAGTCAAAACTCGAAAGCCTTATGTTAACCCCCTGCCACCATAGAAAGGCCCCTCGATAACCAAGCCCTTACAACCCCCAAGGAATCACAAAATATACTCCCAGGGAAAAGCAGTCTCCTCCTCCCCACATCGCAGACAATTCCCAGCACCTACCATTCCCATCCTATATAGTACAGACCTCAAGGCTAAAATCCCCAACAAGAACCTATATACCAGCTCTCGAACCTTCGGCTTTAACCTGATCTTCCGAAAGCCCTCCCAAATTCCCCTCCAATCATACATCAAGTATATATCTACGCCCTGTACCACTGCCTCATGCCCACCTACCCTCCCGAGCCTACTAACCTAACCTTTACCTTCCGTGCATCCCGTATTACCAACAAATTGTGCACCATATCTTTACACACCAATACCTCCTTCCCCACCCACCATTTCCTCACATCCTTCATGACCTCTCCAACTCGTATACCCCTCTCCCCTCCAGTCCTCAGGTAATGCTGCTTCATGTAGACTGCCTTCACACGTGTCCCCAAAGGTATGAGACCCAGCCGTTCTTGTCTTACACTCGTCATCACCACCTCCTTCCTTAGCCATGGCCTCCCATAACCCCATACATAACACAATACCCTCCTCTGCAGTTCCTTCATATCATCCGACCTCAGGGGATATACCTCCACCACTCCCCACAGCTTACTATACACAAGGGTGTTTACCACCACAACCCTCTGCTGCAACGTTACATCCCCGGCCCTCCAACCTCGCATCCTTCCCAACGCTATACCTACAACTGCCCAGAATTTACCCTCTGCGCTTCCACAGATCTTAATTCTATTCACAACATTCCACCCATACACTACCCCCCAACCCCCCACCCATGTACCCATCTCCAATAACTTAGACTTGGCCCCATTAACCCTCATCCCAGTTGCCGCACCAAAGATCTCAATCATACGTCTTACGTTTTCCAAGCCGTCCTCCCCTCCCACCAAAACCATGGTGTCATCCACATACCCCACTATCACTGCACTACTAGAACCCTTTCCTCCCCTTTCCCTCACCCCTTCCTCTATAAGCCTATAAAAGGGATCTTGCATGCACGCAAAGAGGTTTTGAGACAAGGGACATCCTTGTCTCAAACCCCTCCCCAACTGCACTGGCAACCCCAAATTACCATTAACCTGAACCCTAACCCTAGCAGGCGAATACAAAGTTGTCACCCACCTCACAATCTCATCTCCAAAACCCTGTTTTTGCAAAATAACTCTCAACATACCTCTATCTACACAGTCATATGCCTCCTTCCAGTCGATCCCCAAGACTCCCCCCCCAACCCTGTCTGCCCTCCAAAAAATCCCTAATCCTCTCATGACCCTCACGCATACTTCGACCTGGTATCCCATACTGTCCTCGATGAATGACTAAGTCAAGCACCCTCTTCATTCGATTACCTAAAACCTTCGCAAATATTTTATAATCAGAACACATGAGTGAGATTGCCCTATAGGTACCCAGGGTCTTCCCCCCCTCCTTTGGGAACCAAAACAACTATCCCTGTGCCCTGCATCTCCCCCATCACTCCCCCTTCCTTCATACAGTTAAGCAAACACACAATACATTCTTTCATACAATCCAAATTAACAATATAGAAATCATTAGGAATTCCATCAGTCCCTGGCGCCTTTCCCCTACTCAAGCTAGTCACTGCATCCCCCACCTCCTGCTCACTGATCCTAACCCCTAGCCCTGCCCACTCCTCCTCTCCTAAAACTCAACGAATTCCTTACCCTATAATCTCCCCCTCCCTTCCCCCACCCTGCCCCTGCCTTAATTTCTCCCTAAACCAAAAATCTGCATAGTTACTCATCCCATCAGTGGTACATAGAACTTGCCCCTTCCTGTATCCCCCACCCCTTTACACACCTCTAATCCGATGATCGTGGTCACCTGCTGCCTTTCCCTGAACCTCCGTAAAACACAACCTGAAGGTCTGTCTCCCCATAGCACCTCCTCTAACCCTCCCTCACGCATATCACATCAGAGCGATAATTTTGTAGTGTCCCTCAATCTTCCCTCAGGTCCTCAATGTTCCCATACCTACCACCCCTCCCCTTTCATAACAATCATTCAGCTGCCCTCAAGGTATTTCTGTAAACCAAACCTCCACCGGACCTCATCCCTTCCTCTATGCTGATAAAACTCCTTAATCCCGGTTTATTACACTTCTCCCACCATCATAAAACATCCTCCTCCTTTGCATGTGCAGCCCAGAGTTTCTCCACCAGTCCCTGAAAGAAAACCCTCCTCCTCTCCCTGAAGCAACCGCACATTCATTTTCCAATAACCAGCGTAATGGCGAACCATACCATCCCATGCCACCTCTGCCATTACTGCTCGATGATCTGAAAAACCAATGTCAATCGTTGTCACACACCCCCACCGTAATCCCCCGAGTTATATAAACGCGATATAATCTAGCGGCATAACCCCACCGCACAAACGTGTGCTCTACCCTCCACCCATCACCCCTGACCACATCATAAACCCCCGCCTCCCGCAATTTATCCCTCAACACCCCAAGCACGCACCCCGCCCCTCGCAGCTCTACATCCTTATTCCTGATAGTGCAATTCCAGTCACTGCCCAGAATATAAACCATGGGTAAACCCCACAAATGATAAAGCAAAACCTCCCATACAAAATCCACCTTTACTTTACTGTTACTGTCTGATGGTATATAAATCCCCATAAAACATACCATGACCTCCCCATACCCCATCTACCCTCCCCCTCCCTCTTCTTCCCTGAACTACCAGCAAACATTCTATAACCTTTCAGCGTCAACTCTCTCCCACATTTGAAATTGTGCTCTTGAATGAAGCACACGTCAATGTCGAAATGTCGCAAAACTCCCTCCACCCAAACCCTTTAACTTCAGCCCTTAGGCCGTTCACATTTGCAGTTAAACACTTAAAAATGCTAAAGGGGGCTTTCCTCTATGTTTCTGTGACCTGGCTATAACACTCTTCGAAGCTCCTACCTTCTCCCATGCACCGTTCTTCCCTGAGACCCCCTCCCTCCCCTGGACGCTGGGCTGGGGTGAGGACCTCATCATCCGACGAGCCACCTGCCCTCTTCCTAGATTCACCCTCTATCTCCATCCCAGCACTCTCACCATCCCTGTGCACCACAGCCTCACCTAGATTATGCAGCTCAGTTCTGGTCTCCACTTTACAGAATGGATATAAATTCGTTACAAAACATTCAGCATAGAATGACAAAGTTAATTCATAGCATTAGAAATCTTCCGTATGATGAAAGATTGAAGTCCCCCAAATTGCATTCACTTGTAAGACGAAGAATGAGGGGAGACATGATCAAAGTGTATAAGTGGAAGATGGGTATTAACAAAGGGGATATAAATAAAGTCTTGAGGATATCTCTCCAAGAGGGAACCCGCAGTAATGGATTCAAATTAGACAAGTTTAGATTTAGAAAGGATATAGGAAAGTATTGGTTTGGAAATAGGGTAGTTGATGAGTGGAACAGTCTGCCTAATAGGGTTATTGAGGCTAAAACCTTGAGTAGTTTCAAATTTAGGTTGGACAAATACATGAATGAGAGGGATTGGATTTGAGTGGGTCTTGCACATGGGTAAATTGAATTTTCAGAGCTTACTGCTTGGGTAGCATTGTAAATTGGGTTGGGCAAATATCCTGTTAGTGGGATGGATTGTGAAGGACCTGCCTAGTATGGGCCAAGAGGCCTGCTGCAGTGTTCCTTCTTTCTTATGTTCTTATGTTGCAACTGCAACACACCAGTCCTTTTATCCGATGGTCATGAATCCTGGCCTTGCAGATCCTCTTCCACATGCAGAATTCCCTCATTTACAAAGGAGATCAGTTCCTCTGGCACATCCAGAAATGACTTAATCATCTCCTGCAGGGGTGGAGATAACCTGGAGTTCACCTGCCTCCGCCACCCCCACTGGTCCCGGGACAGTCCCAGGCCCATCCACTATGGGAGCATCCGATACCCCCGGTAATGTCACACAACTCTCCTCCACACCAATCACATCCACAGGTGCAGTCAGAGACTCCACCAAAGGCTCCGACACTACCGTCACGTCCAATCCCGATGATCTTGGGGCAGCTGCCCTTCCACACCTGGCTGCCATGTGGTCAAAAGCACCACACAAACGACACGTCCTACGTTGACCTGCATAGGTCACAAACACCTGTGTCCTAAAATCCTCTAAGACCACATAAGGTGGAATGGGTCTTCTCAAAGGGAGTAAGAACATGCGGGAAGCCTTGCATAGATTCCATCCGTCCATCACCCCACCGTCGCAGTATGCACCTCACCATATTGCCGAAATGCCTCACAAATCTCCACATAATCCGCTTCAAATGGAATATTACGATTTTTTACCCAGGTGTAATATTTGGAGGCATCCCGCAGTCGTACCTCCAGCCCCTAGGTCCCGGTGAGGCACTTCTCTTGATACTGTGTCACCGTCCTCTCGTATGCTGCCACCATACAAAACCGAATGAAAATCCTCGATGTTCCATTTAGAGCAATCCCATAAAGCTCTGAGTTGTCCATGCAGAAAGTATCTGATGATTGTAGGCAGCAGAACAGAGGCATTCGCTGGGTAAATTACTCTCTTGATGATGTCAACACACACCGTGTTACTCCGCCTGTGACAACTGGTCGCCATTTTGAAGAAAACAGGAACTTGCGCAAGAGTAATACCAAGAGCTACCGCGCAGCACAACCTCCCGGCCCGAGAGCAAAGAGGTTAATCCTCCTTAGGAATTAAAGTATTTTTGTGGGTAGGTTTTGAACCCCATTAACCAACCAACTTAATACATGTTTAAGAAAGAAGAGACTGATCACCTCCTACGAAGACTGACGGACTGATAACGTCAAAACTGCTTCCTCTACTGTCTTTAATGTTTTGAATTTGACCGTAGAGGACGGTAGGGGTAGCAAATAAGCAGATTGCATCAACTTGTTGCCAGAATTATGCACTATTTTTCTATTTTTTGGTAAGAAAAAATATTTTTTCTATAATTTTTAAATTTTATTTTTTTATATATCGAAAAATGCTCCTCCCCCTTCCCCTAATCCGTACCTACTCTCTGCCTTTTTGCTTGACGCTTATAGTGGGCTGAAGAATCATCTCTTGCCAATGTCCAGCAATAGTCTGCAAGCATTCTTGTGCCCCATTTACCCTGGTACCATTGTTCCATGGTTGAAATATCTTGGTGAAACCTTTCACCATGTTCGTCACTAACTGACCAACAGTGCGCTGGAAAAAAGTCTAAATGTAAGTCCAAAAAGTGGATTTTAATGACATGTTACATCCCATGTTCTTGTAAGCCTAGATGAGGTTTTCCACCACTGTGTGGAGAAACGTTTCCTTAATAAAGATTCCCATATGTTGCATAAGTGTCTCAATCTTTAACTTGTCGGTTTTCAAACCATTTATCACATCTGTCAGACACTGCAACATCATGGGATCTTGATGCAAGGAATTATTCAACACTTGTCCAATCTTAGGATGAAGACCTACTTACACTAGTGGATAGTTCCACTGTGACTCCGCCTCCTCCTGCTTCCACTCACCTGACTACAGTATATAAGCAACTTCTCCCACCATATGCTCTACTTCTTACAGCTCTCTGCTTTGTATTGGACTGATGAATACTGTGTGTTGAAACGTTTCCTTAATATGTTGCATAAGTGTCTCAATCTTCAACTGAAGAAGCCTACTGTGTAGGAGAAACGTTTCGGAATAAAGATGCCTAAATGTTGCCTATGTGTCTTACTTACCAACTTGTCGGTATTGTATACCATTTTGATATTCAGAAAATTTATTCATTAATTTATCATGACAACTAAGCTGAAGTATTTATATCATTCAGTAGGAAAATAAAATTAATATAATATGTCTCACAAACATATCAATAACTTGCTCAGTAAATATTTATTATAAGTTTAAAAAGTGTTTGGCTAAGAAAGTCACCAACCTTTCACCTCAAAATATAAACTTGGAGAGCACAACCACCTTCCATGACTGCTGGAACAATAATGAAGGTCAGTGAGACTGTGAGTGTTGGTAAGAAACACACTGCCGCATGCCTGTTGCAACCTGTTGTGACACGTAGCTCTATATTGAAAAGTAGACCTAATAAACAATTTTAACCATGATATTCATTATCAGTGACCTAAAATTAGTTGAAAATTGCTGCTATTGTCTTGGAAGCATCTTGGTTGTTGACCAGTGTTGACCAAACCTGCCTCATATGTAAGTCTAACTATAATTATAGTTAGACTTACATATGAGGCAGGTTTGGTGGAAAATTGGAGTGGAAGGGAACTTAGTTATTCTGGCCAAGCATTATAACCCAAGGGCGCCATGGTCATTCAGGCGGGGATGTGGTCACGCAAAGAAAGCATCTACAAGAGCTAGGCATTTCCGAAGCGGGAAGCTGTCAGTAGTGACACGGGAAACAATACGACTCCAGAGACAGGCGCTTTTACAAGATGTAGTGGAAAGTTTTGCACTGGACTCCTGGATAGTGAAAATATGGCACCTACCATCCTGAGCCGTGTCAACATTGAATTCTACCATACTAACTGTTGCGTATAAGGGGTTTACATTAGGCCTCTGATCCTTTTGCTGGAGAATCAGTTTGAATGTTGGCTTTTATCTAGGGCAAGAAGGGTTTAGTGCGGCAAATACAGCCTTCTTAACCAAAGAGGCTTTCTTTGTTAACCTTCTTACTTTATTTAGGATGACCAAAACTCACGAGTAAAAAAAAATCCTTGTCTTCATATCTATATGAACCATAATATTAATAAATAGCATGAAATTACTTCTCTTTCTCTTTACACATGAAGGGTAGAATTATATATACGACTCTTATTAGCACAGTTACGCAATTAATATAAGACATGAAATAACTGATACGTTGCTAACACAACTTATATCAATGTCTTCACAGAGACATTAAATTCAAATAATCCATTCAGGAAGTTTCATGGATATTCCCAGGCAAGGGATCGCAATATGAATAGAGAAGTCTAGAAGACAGAAATGAGACTAAGCGTGAGAGTACGGCAGAGTACTACTCGGGAGTGAGTGAGTGAACCTACTGCCAGTGCTAAGGAGGGGTACTCCGACGTCAGGTGGGATCACTGACTTAGTGGAAGGTGGGCAAGTTGCTGACTGGTAACCGCCACTAGTGGTCTCCCACTATATGAAAATCACATACTTAATATTATGAACACCTAACAAAATACAGAATATAATATAATACAATATTTACAATGGTGATGAACATCATATATCGTATACCATGGTACTTGTAGCGTTAGATAATATTATAAAGCAAACCTTGAACGTTTTAGCTATGAAGGCAGAAGATCGCGATATAATATTAATTAGAACACATATAAAAGCCTAGTCTTAGTCTAAAGATGCAAAACTAACCTCTGCCCCATCATGACCCATACTGACACCATCATGACCCATACTGACACCATCATGACCCATACTGACACCATCATGACCCATACTGACACCATCATGACCCATACTGACACCATCATGACCCATACTGACACCATCATGACCCATACTGACACCATCATGACCCATACTGACACCATCATCCTACTCAAACAGTGTAGATGCCCATGTTGGTGAGGGGGACGTTAATCAAGAAACGGATGACAAAGGCAAAATTTGCCATCTCTGATCTCGTCTTAGTTATTGTTTATAAAGTTGTGCATGAAACCGCTTCTCTCCAGTGCTCTTCCGCTCTCATGATTACTGTCCACATTATCTTGTATGCATGTCAGTGAACGGGGTTTCTGTTCAAGGCTTCCCGACTGTGTACTTTCTTAATTGTAGGGACAACAGTCGCTGTCTAGCAGATCTCTGGCAACTGGTGGCGCCTTGTCATAGCTCATTGTTACTCATGTATCCAGTTCCATCTAAAGTTTCATTACTTGTTTCCTTGCTGGGTATGTGCTGTTCACTACCTGTTATTGTGGGTGTGTGCTGTTCACTACCTGTTATTGTGGGTGTGTGCTGTTCACTACCTGTTATTGTAGGTGTGTGCTGTTCATACCTGTTATTGTGGTGTGTGCTGTTCACTACCTGTTATTGTGGGTGTGTGCTGTTCACTACCTGTTATTGTGGGTGTGTGCTGTTCACTACCTGTTATTGTAGGTGTGTGCTGTTCACTACCTGTTATTGTGGGTGTGTGGTGTTCACTACCTGTTATTGTGGGTGTGTACTGTTCACTACCTGTTATTGTGGGTGTGTGCTGTTCACTACCTGTTATTGTGGGTGTGTGCTGTTCACTACCTGTTATTGTGGGTGTGTGCTGTTCACTACCTGTTATTGTGGGTGTGTGCTGTTCACTACCTGTTATTGTGGGTGTGTGCTGTTCACTACCTGTTATTGTGGGTGGGTGCTGTTCACTACCTGTTATTGTGGGTGTGTGCTGTTCACTACCTGTTATTGTGGGTGTGTGCTGTTCACTACCTGTTATTGTGGGTGTGTGCTGTTCACTACCTGTTATTGTGGGTGTGTGCTGTTCACTACCTGTTATTGTGGGTGTGTGCTGTTCACTACCTGTTATTGTGGGTGTGTGCTGTTCACTACCTGTTATTGTTCCATTTTCTTTAGGCGTTTTGGCATTGCTTCTGTTTCCACTGAATGATCGTGGCTGTGAAGCAGTGCTGTATCAGACGTGGCTGTGAAGCAGTGCTGCATCAGACGTGGCTGTGAAGCAGTGCTGTATCAGACGTGGCTGTGAAGCAGTGCTGTATCAGACGTGGTTGTGAAGCAGTGCTGCATCAGACGTGGCTGTGAAGCAGTGCTGCATCAGACGTGGCTGTGAAGCAGTGCTGCATCAGACGTGGCTGTGAAGCAGTGCTGCATCAGACGTGGCTGTGAAGCAGTGCTGCATCAGACGTGGCTGTGAAGCAGTGCTGCATCAGACGTGGCTGTGAAGCAGTGCTGTATCAGACGTGGCTGTGAAGCAGTGCTGTATCAGACGTGGCTGTGAAGCAGTGCTGCATCAGACGTGGCTGTGAAGCAGTGCTGCATCAGACGTGGCTGTGAAGCAGTGCTGCATCAGACGTGGCTGTGAAGCAGTGCTGTATCAGACGTGGCTGTGAAGCAGTGCTGCATCAGACGTGGCTGTGAAGCAGTGCTGCATCAGACATGGCTGTGAAGCAGTGCTGCATCAGACGTGGCTGTGAAGCAGTGCTGCATCAGACGTGGCTGTGAAGCAGTGCTGCATCAGACGTGGCCTTTGCTGTTATGTGTCTCGAGTTGTCGCTCAGCGTCTGTCCCATTTACATATTCTTTTCTGGCTGATCTGTTTGCTTCTTTGTTTTCGTTTGTTCGTGGCTTTTTGTAAAAAAATCCACGTTCTTATACTCTTCGTCTTTTCCTCTCTGCATCTCTGGTTGATCCAAGGACTTTTTTTACAGTTCCCACTTCAAACACTTTCCAGTTAGGTGCTCCATCCTTCCAGTTCCCTTTCCCAATGCATTGATTGACACCTTTGTGTTCGGGGCTCCTACGTGGGTTACATTTCTCAATGTCTGTTTCTTTGTGGTTGAAATCATCAACAGATGCTGCAGCTGTTGCTGTTGTTGCTATCATTCCAATCATTGTTTTGTTGTTTTCTTAATATTCTGGTCTCCATCTCCTACTATATATTTCTGTTTCAGTCTCCTACTGTCAGATGTCATGTTGTAGATCACTGCCACTACTACAACTGTGGGACCTCCAGTTGTAGTACTAATGCTTATCTCTCTCATCTCTTCAAAACTCCACTAATTTTTAATTATCAGTACCACTCTTTTACCTGCTGTGTTCCCTCCGTCTTTCCTTCTTATTTCCTAAATTAATAACACCAGCTATGGTAGTTTCTGTTGTCAGTCTTGACGTCTGTGGCGCTACAGCCGCACTTACATTACCTACTGACACCTTGTTTTATTTTTTTCGTTATTTTCATAACGCAATCGTTGTTGAACTTTAAAATAACTGCATCTCAACTTCTTCATGGTGCTCTTCCTCGCCTCAAACATTTTAACTGTTAAATAAATATTGCACAAACCTCTTTGATAATATCATTAAGTTTACTTTATACCCTAAATGTTGTTGAAATTAAAGTAAACACAACAGTATCTACCTGGAGTCTACCTGGAGAGAATTCCAGGGGTCAACGCCCCCGCGGCCCGGTCTGTGACCAGGCCTCCTCTTGGCGTACAATGCGTTAAGATGATTCACCTGGGTAGCGCACAATACCACAACCTTCATGGTGCTACATAAACTAACATCCACACAAAACAAAGTTGCCGTGACAGGCGTCTCGGCCACGATGTAGGATCCAGTGCCATTTTGGGGGGATTTAGAGCTAGAGTCTTCAGATGTAATAATCTTTTTATTCCCTGAGAGTTTTTGTGAGTGATGGTTAATGTTTTCGCTGCCGTTTATAAAAGATGAGAGAATTGAAGATTTGAAGAGTGAGAGAAGTTTCTGTAATTGTTTGACAATTACATCTGGCCCGTTTTTAATATCCATAAGATAATTGCCAAGAGTGTCTTCTTTCTCTTCTCCATAAGTGCATCTTGCTTCTTACTTCTTCACATCTTTATATCTGTCACTGAGAATGTCTTCAAAATTCCATCAAGGAGCATTTTTTTCATGTTGTTTAGCCAAAATTCATTGTTTTGTAATCTTAATGAATTTCTTTATTTCCCTTTCGTTGGCCACACTATATTGTTTTATTTTTAACTGTGTGAAAATGTGTACAAATGGATGTGTACATATGTGCGCGTGAAATAACGCAGTGTAAGATGTGTGCGCATGTTATTAGGGTTAACATATTAGTTTTAGTAATCTGAGTGATTGTGTGCTTGTGTACGTGTGTGAGATACAGAGGGTTGTGTGTGGCTTTTTCGTGAAGAATGTGTGAGTGTGAGTGGAGAGGCAGAAATGTGTGAGTGTGTTTTTTTTATTTTTTTCGTCTCCTGCAAATGCAAAACACGATTATAAAAAACATATAGCTGGCAAAAACTTTGGTTTTTCTGGTGGGAACAGAGAAATTCACAACACTCATCTATACACAATAAAACTTTTACAAATATATTTACACAGCTACATAGCAGGGCTGACAGAACTATCTTTACTGTAGGGAGTTGACTAAGGTAAACGCCACTGCAATCCAACATGACTCTCTGTCTGTCTGTCTGTCTGTCTGTCTGTCTCTCCCTCTCTCTCTGATAGCAGTGATGTACAACCCACCACTGAACAGCAAGAGACCAAGACAACAGTATGATGAGAGCAATAGAACAATGGTGAATACACAAGCCGAGGTGACCACAAGGGGTCTTCATGGGTACGACAAAATTACTCGTCACGGGGGATTTCAATCACAAGATAAACTGGGAAAACCTAGAGCTATACAGGGAGCAGAAAAGTGGATGGTTAAGAGGCTGGAGACAACACTGGACAACTTCATGCACCAATATGTAAGGGATACAGCCAAAGAGAGAGAAGAGAGGATGTTCCAGCAAGGTTGGACCTAGGGGATATTACACATAAAAGACCCCTTGGCGCTAGTGACCACCTGGTCCTGAATTTCGAATGCCGTGTAGAATTAACAGTGGAGAATGAAGCAGCACACGAAGGACGAGAGAAGCCAAACTTCCAAAAAGGGGACTACACAGGTATGAGGCGTTTCCTGCAGGAGGTGCAGTGGGAAAGAGATCTAGAGGAAAATACAGTGAATGAAATGATGGAACAAGTGACCACAAAGTGCAGGGAGGTAGAGGTGAAACTCATACCAAGGGGTAATAGAAAAAACTGACAGACCAGGTCAGCCCATGGTTTACCTGGAGGTGTAAAGAGGACAAAGCCAAGTGTGGTAGAGCGTGGAAAAAGTATAAAAGGCAAAGAACTCAAGAAAACAAGAAGATGAGCAGAAGAACCAGAAACAAATATGCATGGATAAGAAGAGAGGGTTCAGGGGCAATATGAGAATGACAGTATCGAAAGCCAAATCTGACCCAAATTTATTATACAGTCACATCAAAAGGAAAACAACAGTCAAGTATCAGGTAATCAGGTTGAGGAAGGAAGGAGGGAAGTTCACAAAGAGTGACTCGGAAGTATATAAAGAAATTAACATAAGATTTAGAGAAGTAGTCACAGTGGAGACAAAAATGCTTCCAGGAAACCCAGGCTATATGGTGTGCCAGCACATAACCAAGGAAGAGGTGAAGAAACTGCTAGGTGAACTAGATACCTCGAAGACCGTGGACCCAGATAACATATCTCCATGGGTTCTGAGAGAGAGGGAGCAGAGGAACTGTGTGTGCCGCTAGCAGAAATCTTGAATGAATCTATCGAAACAGGGCAACTGCCTGAGGTATGGAAAACAGCAAAGGTAGCTCTAATTTTTAAGGAAGGAGACAGACAGGCAGCATCAAACCACAGAACAGTGTCACTGATATGTATAGTAAGTAAAGTAATGGAGAAGATTATCAGGAGAAGAGTGGTTGAGCTCATGCATAACAACCAGCACGGCTTCAAGGATGGGAAATCCTGTGTCACAAACCTACTTGAGTTCTACGACAAGGTAATAGAAGTAAGACAGGAGAGAGGGATGGGTTGAGTACATCTTTTTTTTTGACTGTAAGAAGGCTTTCGATAGACTGGTTCACAAACTAGAGGAGCAGGCAGGAATAGTAAGGAAAGGACTTCAATGGATCAGGGAATAACTGGCAGGAAGGAAACAACGAGTGTTGGAAAGTGATGAGGTGTTAAAGTGTGCGTTCCACAAGGGTCAGTCCTAGGTTCAGTGCTGTTTCTGTATATGTGAATGACATGATGGAATGAACAGATTCAGAGGTGTCCCTGTTCGTCGATGATGTAAAACTAATAAGGAGAATATAAGCGGACGAGGATCAGGTAAGATTACAAGGAGATCTGGACAGGCTGCAAGCCTGGTCAGACATATGGGTCCTGGAGTTAAACCCCAGCAAGTGCAAAGTTATGAAGATTGAGGAAGGACAAAGAAGACCGCAGACGGTCTAGGGGATCAAAAGCGCAAATCTCATTTAAGGAAAAGGATCTCGGGGTGATTATTACAACAAACACGTCGCCTGAGGTACACAAACCCGAGAATAACATTTCGACATCTAAGTAAGGAGTCATTCATGACACTGTACACCATGCACATCAAGACCACTACAGAAAATTGGAGAAGGTGCACAAGTTTGCAACTGGACTAGTCCCGGAGCTAAGGGTATGTCTTATAAGGAGAGGTTAAGAGAACTCAATCTGATGACACTAGAGAATAGGAGGGAAAGGTGGGACATGATAATGACGTATAAAGTATAAAATACTGATATGAATTGACAAGGTGGACAGGGTTATAATATTTCAGAGATGGAACACAGGACCAAGGGACCACAACTGGAAGCTGAAAACTCAGATGAGCCATAGGGATGTTAGGATATATACGCATGCTGGATATATACGCATTCCTATTGCGTGACTGGTTGGTGGAAGGTCTTCAAGGCAACCACGTTTACTGTGGTAATAAATGTAGCTTTTGGTGATCAGTAGTCGTATAGGTGGCAGCCTTCTTTATAACCTTTGTAAGCTATTCTTCATCCAAGTCAATTATATATCAATATCAGCTGGTTACCTGCTATTACTACTCACTGTTCTGAACTTGTCATAAGAACAGATGCAACACTTACTGGTGTAGTCACATGCAGTCAATATGTGTACTGTGGGCAACACTTACTGGTGTAGTCTCATGCAGTCAATATGTGTACTGTGGGAAACACTTACTGGTGTAGTCACATGCAGTCAATATGTGTACTGTGGGCAACACTTACTGGTGTAGTCTCATGCAGTCAATATGTGTACTGTGGGCAACACTTACTGGTGTAGTCACATGCAGTCAATATGTGTACTGTGGGCAACACTTACTGGTGTAGTCACATGCAGTCAATATGTGTACTGTGGGCAACACTTACTGGTGTAGTCTCATGCAGTCAATATATGTATCATCCACCTTGAGCATTTATTAAGTAAAAACTTCAAACTCAACAATGTCATAAATTGCGTTTTAAGAATTGTGAATATCATTGTGACAAGTGCGAGAACACACAAGTGAATTTAGAAATTTTATTGAGGATCTGAAGCTTGAAGACAAGTCAAGTGAGCTTTGATTCTACTGTATTGTGAGATGACTGTCAACTACCAGTCTGTTGAATAAGTTTGTTGCTCTTGTTGAACCAATCATTACTTTCATGAAAGATAAGAAAATGAAATACCCTCAACTGGAAGAATACGAATGGGTTCAGGATCTGATGTTCTTTACAGTTGTAATGCATCACTTCCAATATTTAAATCTGGCACTTCAAGGAAGGAACAAAGTTATTACACAACTTGCTCAATCAGTTTTCTGATTGCAGAATAAAATAAAACTTTTTCAAAGAGATCTGGCAACAAAGAACTTTGATCATTTTCCCAACGTTATATTAAGAATAACTACTTTTTCTGATGTTGAAATTAAAGACAGTAAACTGAAACAATACGAAGAAAACTTAGAAACACTTTATAATGGTTTTGAGAACAGCATTGAGAAATTAAAGAACTTAAAGCTATGTTTTCAATTCCTTATGAATCCTTTAGTGATTGATGTCATCAACGATGGATGTCCTGTTGCATCTTTAGTGATTGATGTCATCAACGATGGATGTCCTGTTGTTGCATCTTTAGTGATTGATGTCATCAACGATGGATGACCTGTTGTTGCATCTTTAGTGATTGATGTCATCAACGATGGATGACCTGTTGTTGCATCTTTAGTGATTGATGTCATCAACGATGGATGACCTGTTGTTGCATCTTTAGTGATTGATGTCATCAACGATGGATGTCCTGTTGTTGCATCTTTTGCCTGGGATGTTGCTTCACTAGACACAGCTTATTGAGCTGCAGGAAGATGTGGGTTTGAAGTTAGTACATAACAGTTCATCTCTAACTGACTTTTAGAAACAAATCCCAGAAGCCAAGTGTCCCAGTCTTCACAAAACTGGCTTCCCACTACTCTCAGTTTCTGGGACAACTTACTACTGTGAATCTCTCTTCTCTGTAATGAAATTTATCAAGTCAAAACATGGTGATATCTTCACTAACAGTCACCTCACTGAGCTTCTTAGAACAGTTCCGACACTCTATCAGCCACATTTTAAACTATTAACTGCAAAAATGAAGATTCAAAGTCTTCAACGAGCAGAGATTAAACATTCTGCTTTGGTGAGTACGACTACTTTATAGTTGTAATTTTTTATTTTTAAATACAATTTTAAAATATTTTCTGTGGCTCTTGAACATTCAAAAATGTATGAAAATTATTATAAGTGGCTCGTCTTATGGACGAACTTGCCCACCCCGGCTCTATACATTGACTTAAGAAATGTACACTAGAACCCAGGAGGCAAGGAGGAAGTGACTCTAGTTGAGAGACAGGACGAGTAAACTCTCTCGTTCACACACGTCGCAGGCAATGAAAATATTCTTGTTAGCTTAGCATGACACCCGGATAACTTAGTGTGACACCCGGATAACTTAATGTGACACCCGGATAACTTAGTGTGACACCCGGATAACTTAGTGTGACACCCAGATAAATTAGTGTGACACCCAGATAAATTAGTGTGACACCCGGATAAATTAGTGTGACACCCGGATAACTTAGTGTGACTCCCGGATAATTTAGTGACACCCGGATAACTTAGTATGACATCCAGATAACTTAGTGTGACACCCATATAACTTAGTGTGACTCCCAGATAACTTAATGTGACACCCAGATAACTTAGTGTGACACCCAGATAACTTAGTGTGACATCCAGATAACTTAGTGTGACACCCATATAACTTAGTGTGACACCCAGATAACTTAATGTGACACCCAGATAAC
>WNWK01031893.1:0-17500 GCA_009830355.1 Cherax destructor
AATTTCATATTCCCGTTTACCTTTTCTTATCCCCTTTCAAACTTCCCTCTTATTGTGAATATATTTATTAATATGATGATGCGCAAATAAATTCCTGTCTTCTGCCCTAAAAGATGTGTAGGCCTATTATTTATCCAGCTAAGATCATTTATGTTCTATCTTATTTCTTTTTAAGGAATAAATGTTCTGTGGGCAGCGTGTTGTTTAGAAAACTGTCATGGTGATAGTTCTCTTCGTTACCCCAGTCCATAGATGATAGGTGTTCTCTAAGACCATTGTAATGTGCTAATCCAAAATATTTAACCATTACTGAATTACCCTACTGTCACACTTCCATTCAATACTAAAGGTAATTGATTTGTTGTTGCTCGTGCCAACTTTCTTTGTAATTTCTAGATTATTAACAAGGATGTCCTTGTTTGCCAGAACCAAGTCAAGAAGGTTATTTTCCCCTCGCTGGTTCTGTAACAAACTGAAAAAAATAAAAATCAGCGATTTATGGCATTTTTAAGTTTACCGACGTGGGAGAATTTCCCATTTTTAAGAACATTTTCACAAACATTTTGGTTTCGTTTATTACTCGAGAACTTCTTTTCTATCGGAATCAAATTTTCAACTAATCCGTAATGTTTTCTGGCCAAGATTGATGGGACTGTCAGCACGCGTGGGTGACCTATGCACAGTGATATATAAGTTATTCCATATTTTATTTCAATGTGATTACTGGAGAAAGGCAAGTTTGATAGGCCATTTTGCCACTTTTAAGTATAGTATTGTTTTACCTTATTGCATTATTTCCTTTATGCTGGTGGGGGGCCTTGATCTAAGGGACTTAACTTACACTCCCTCGCTTGAAGCTTATTTTAAATACCTTCCCTTCAACAGTCGCTATGTAAATCTAAAAGGCTTAGTTCTTTCCTCTTACTAAAATATAATTATTATGAACGGCAATAATCTTCAATGACCAATGTATCTTACAAAATGTAAATATCGTTTCCCGGGTTTAAGCTGAGTGGGCACAAATTATGTTGGAGTCAGTGTAGTAACTGGGTAATGTATTTTCTGATTAGAGTTAAACTTTTAGTGTTGATTGTGTTTTCCTCCAATGAAACGATATCTTTGTTACCTTGTGTAACTTATCATGTGTCAGTTTTATTAATCAAATTGGTTTATGTGGAAAAATGAGAGAATGTTTTGACTGATTAATTGTGGCCCGTGTCCACGGGGCCACCAGGCGAGGGGGGTCCAGGTTCGATTCTCAGCGAGAGCAGAAACATTGGGCGTGTTTCCTTACACCGGTTGTCTATGTTCACCCATCAGTAAAATGGGTCCCTGGGTGTTAGTGGACTGGTGTGGGTGGCATCCTGGGACAAACTGACCTAATTTGCGGAAATACCAGCATAACAAGCGACTTCCATATAGTAGTATGTCATTGATGTCAGCTATGGTCTGTATACCTTGTACATGTACTTGTAGTAAATATAGATATTATAATATAAGGATATTAGATATTATTATATTATAAAGATATTATTATATTATAAATATATTATTATATTAGATATTATTATATTAGATATTATTATATTAGATATTATTATATTAAATATAGATATTATATTAGATAAGGAACAGTGTTTGACTTTATTTGGTTATCATTGGTTAAACCAGCTTAATGTTTTTTTTTATTTGCCTCTAGCATGAGTTCCCTCAAGACCATTTTTATATACTTGTATGTTATGTACGCTGGACTTCCACAAAACTTTCCTTCTTAAAACCTAACGAGTCTTAGAGAAAAATTTGGATCGATTTTATCCTCTGTAGGTCCCAGTTCGTTTTTTTCGGAAGAATCTTGAAAAAAATGAAATCCCGCATCTAATTATCTTCAAGTCTTCCATGTTGTTAACGTGATAATGTAACTTCCGAGTGACTTATATTAATAATAATAATAATAATCATTATTTCTACAAGAACACGATATAACTTATACAGACCATAGTTGACATCAGTGACATACTATACAGAAAGCCCCTTGTTATGCAGAACATTTCTGTCAAATTAGGTTAATTATGTTCCCAGGATGACCCACACCAGTCGACTAACACCCAGGCACCTATTTACAGCTAGGTGAACAGGGACAGAAGGTAGTTTATGGAAATAAGCCCCAATATTTGTACCAGTACCGGGAATCGAACCATGGACACTGAATGTGTGAGCTGAGTGCGCTACCAACCGTGGTTGTGACTTTGAATACCGATCTGCTTGGTTTCTCTAAAAATTTTGAGTTAAAATTTCGACCGTCATGTCCTGATATATAGTTTTTATTGAAGAAATTTCTTGGTATATTAATTAACTACCGTATTATGCCTTGTGATGCCTCTGTGATTTTCTTCAGATCTTTAACACAAATATTTAACTGCATTATCAGCTTATGCCGCACTCTGCACTATTCAAATCGCGTGTACTGAGGCACAAGGGACTGAGGTTATGGAACACGGGGATACCTTCCGAGGATCGAGCAGCGAATGAAATACATCTAGCTGTGATATATTCATACCCATTTCCATTCCTTCCATTTTCAACCCCGTCATTGCCATTCAATGACATTTCCATTTCATTTCCATTCCTTTTCCAGCCCTTTCCAAATTTGACATTACAATGGTACGTTGTGGGAGAATGGTGATCGAAGATAATGGGAGAAAGATGATAGTTGGTAATGGGGAAAATGGTGATCTAAAAGAAACAGAATAGTGACAGTAGGTAATGGGAGAATGGATGTGGTAGGTAATGGGAGAATGGATGTGGTAGATATTGGGAGTATTGTAAACGGAGTTAATGGGAGAATGGATGTGGTAGGTAATGGGAGAGTAGCAATTGTTGGTAATGGGAGAAGGGTGCTGGGAGTTAACTGGAGAAAAGTGATGGTAGGTAATGGAAGAATGGTAATGGTAAGTAACGGGAGAATGACAATGGAAGGTAATGAAAAAATGGCAATGTTAGGTAATGGAAGAATTATGATGGGAGGTAACTGGAGAATGGTTATGGATTTAATAGGGAAATGATGATGGGAGGTAATAGATAAAGGGTGATTGTAGGTAATGGCACGAAATGAAGGAATGGAGGCGGGGGAGTTGGTAAAAGGCAATTGGGAAGTGTTGGGAGGAAGGCATAGAGTGGAAGATGTTGGAGGGGAAATGATGGGAGGGAAGTGATGGAGGGAAGTGATGGAGGAAGTGATGGGAGAGAAGGATGGGAGGGAAGTGATGGGAGGGAAGTGATGGGAGGAAGTAATAGGAGAGAAGTTATGGAGGGAAGTGATGGGAGGGAAGTGATGGGAGGGAAGTGATGGGAGGGAAGTGATGGGAGGGAAGTGATGGGAGGGAAGTGATGGGAGGGAAGTGATGGAGGGGAAATGATGGGAAGGAAGTGATGGGAGAGAAGTGATGGGAGGGAAGTGATGGGAAAGAAGTGATGGGAGGGAAGTGATGGGAGGGAAGTGATGGGAGAGAAGTTATGGGAGGGAAGTGATGGGAGGGAAGTGATGGGAGGGAAGTGATGGGAGGGAAGTGATGGGAGGGAAGTGATGGGAGGGAAGTGATGGGAGGGAAGTGATGGGAGGGAAGTGATGGGAGGGAAGTGATGGGAGGGAAGTGATGGGATGGAAGTGATGGGAAGGAAGTGATGGGAGAAAAGTGATGGGAGGGAAGTGATGGGAAAGAAGTGATGGAGGGAAGTGATGGGAGAGAAGTGATGGGAGGGAAGTGATGGAGGGAAGTGATGGGAGGGAAGTGATGGGAGGGAAGTGATGGGAGGAAAGTGATGGAGGGAAGTGATGGGGGGGAAGTGATGGGAGGGAAGTGATGGGAGAGAAGTTAGGGGAGGGAAGTTATGGGAGGGAAGTGATGGGAGGGAAGTGATGGGAGGGAAGTGATGGGAGGGAAGTGATGGGAGGGAAGTGATGGGAGGAAAGTGATGGGAGGAAAGTGATGGGAGGGAAGTGATGGGGGGGAAGTGATGGAGGAAGGGGAGGGAAGTGATGGGAGGGAAGTGATGGGAGGGAAGTGATGGAGGGAAGTGAGGGGAGAGAAGTGATGGGAGGGAAGTGATGGGAAAGAAGTGATGGGAGGGAAGTGATGGGAGGGAAGTGATGGGAGAGAAGTGATGGGAGAGAAGTGATGGGAGGGAAGTGATGGGAGGGAAGTGATGGGAGGGAAGTGATGGGAGGGAAGTGATGGGAGGGAAGTGATGGGAGGAAAGTGATGGGAGGAAAGTGATGGGAGGGAAGTGATGGGAGGGAAGTGATGGGAGGGAAGTGATGGGAGGGAAGTGATGGGAGGGAAGTGATGGGAGGGAAGTGATGGGAGAGAAGTGATGGGAGGGAAGTGATTGGTGAGAGTTGCTTGGCGGGAGGTGATGGGAAAGAGGTGGTAAAAGGAAGGTGGTGGGAGGGAGGTGGTGGGAGGAAGGTGGTGGGAGGAAGATGATGGGAGGGTGGTAAGAGTGAGGGAGGGAACTGAATGAAGTGATGGGGAAAGTAATGGGAGGGAGAAATAGGTTCACCAGAGTACTAGTTAATATGATGGTTATGTTCACTAACATGAACATAGAGTGTTATTAGTGTTATATTTACATGTAACTGTATGCCCGTGAGGCTCTGATAGAGGCTCGATCCACCGTCCACTGTGTGATAGCAGTTCTACTCCCTCAGCCAGATGGTTATTAGCGCGAGGAACAACACTCCGTCACACACATCGAAGCTACCTGCCTCTAATTTCGCTTGCCATTCGCTGCCCGACCTTGGTCGTGAGCAGGTGTGCTGGCAAGGGTCTCTGGTGGACAGTGGCCACAACCTTTAGTTTCAATATGGCGGCGACGTACCGGAGGCGGATAAACACTGTGTGTATTGAAGTGCTGGTGGGAGCTATCTACCCATCCAATGCAGAAGTATTATTGCCTGCCATAATTCGGGACGCTTATGGAATACCCACGGAAGATTTATATGGAGTAGCACTAAATGGAGCCTCTAGGGTATTTGTGAAATTTGTGACAAGTGGAGCATATGAACGAGTGGTTGACGCTACCAGGACAAGCGAATGGTCGTTCGTGAAGGCTTGAGGTGAGGTTAAGGGACGTGGTCGGCTACGTATGTTTGGATCAGAGTACGTATTTGCCATTTGAAGCCGATGCTGTTGATGTGAAGAGGGTCTTTCAGGCATATGGAGTGATACATGCCGCTAACATCGGGAGGTGGACCCAGGGGCCTATGCTGGTATGCCGGAAGGGTCGGTCAGTCTCAAGATGACATTGAGGAGACCAATACCTTCGTATGTTCTCATGCCAGAATTCGTACTCAAGTCTATGTTACGTACGTGGGGCAGGTGCGAACGTGTAGGCTATGTGGGCAACCGGGGCATATGGCACTGGCGTGTGATCGACGGGGATACCAACCCAGCGACAACATGGTGCAACGACGCAGGGACAAGGGGAGACGACATTGCAGGATGAGGCTGTACATCAACAGGAGCCAGCAGCGACGGGTGAGCTGATTAGTACTGGCAAGTGGAGGACGTCGTGGAGGAAGAGGCGGAGGTGGTTGTATCACTGCCACCGTGACGCAGCCGGATGAGGATCGTGGCTCCCTGGATCGTGAGTGCAGAGGGAGGATGACGTATTGGTTGACTTATCTGGACCTTTTGGATGATTTACAGAAGATGCTAGATAGCCCGGAGCCGGTGGTAGACGACTATGTGCTGGGTACCTACCGGAGATGGTGGCAACGCCAGGTGAAGTGCTGAATGGGCGTGTAAGTATGGAGGCAGGTGATGGTATGGATGATCAGGTGCAGGTGTGTGTGGTTGAGGCTGAGGTACATAGGGGCGTGTCGGATGTGAGTGGTGAGGAGGCAGGTGAGGTTATGGAGGTAGCGGAGGGATCCCGCAAGAGATCCAGTGGATCAGTGGAGGATGACGTGTTGACGCCAGCTCAGAGAACCGGCAAGAAATTATGGGTGGATGTGGCTAAGGGCGGGAAAGGCGGGGTTAAGGGTAAAGTCACGGGCGGAGGGGGAGGGGGTAATGGTGGGGGAGGACTAGGGAAGAAGCTAGGTGGGTCTAGATTGGTGAAGCATCATGGGAACCCTCCAATGAAACCTTCAAGTGTCTCTGTATGAACGTTAATGGCCTTCGGGCAGAGGTTAAAGGTTATGGGTGGAAGCAACTTAAGGAGAGAAGGGATTGACGTATGCTTCTTACAGGAACACAATTTTAAGTGTGGTAGGGAATTGTTGCTAAAGGGTTATAATTTATACACGGGGAGTACAGTGAATCTCAAGGGTGGGGTGTTGGTGGGAATTAGGAGACCAGCCCTTTAGTATGAGGTCTTGGGAGGAGGTAGGGATGGGAGGATTGTGAGGGTTGATGGGGTATGGGGAGACATACCTGTTAGTTTTATTGGGGTTTATATGCCTGCTACCAATGTACGGAGTGTGAAGGAAGCTTTTGTGCGCGATTTTTTAGTTTATGCTTTAAGGGGCTTACCTGAGGTGGTAATAATAGCAGGTGATTGGAACTGTATTATTCGGAAGCGTGACGTAGAGCCTCGGGGCTCGGTGGGAACTAGCAGTTTTGAGGGATGTGTTGGGGCGGTGGGAGTCAAGGATGTGGTTGTTGGAAGGGATGCTTTGGTGGAGCATACTTTTTTAGGAGAGGATATGCGGCATGACTAGATAGGGTTTATGTAGCGTCAGGTATAAGTGTAGGAGAAGTGCGTCTTCTAGATGTTGGGTTCTCTGATCACCGTGGTGTAGTGGCGGTGTTGAGCTGGGTTGGGGCGGTCAAGATATATCCGGGTCATTGGAAATTGAATGTTCGTTTGTTACAGAGGGATGGGGATAGGGATGCTTTTGCGGACTGGTGGGGAGGGTGGGGAAGGGGCAGAGGGATGAGGATGAGGTGAGGTGGTGGTCTTCACAGGCGAAGGAGGCGGTGAGGGATTATTATAGGAGGGCCGGAGTGGAGGAGGCAGGTTATAGGTATGGTCTGCAACGTTATTTAGAAAGTCAGCTAAGGTCTTGTTATGTAGGGGGAGGGGGAGGAGGGGGGCATCAGGCAGAAATTAGTATGCTACGTGGGAGGTTAAGGGACATACAAAATGAGAGATTTCATGCGGTCCGGGTCAGGTGTCAATTGGATGAGGTTTTATGGGGAGATAGGCCCTCGGGCACTGTTTTGAAGAGGTTTAGGAAAAGGAGGAAGGGTATGATTATCTCGTCGTTGAAGGTTGAAGAAGACATGGGAGGGTATCAGAAAGGGCAGGTGTTAAGAACAACTGATGGCATGTGGGTATGCGGGATGTTGGTTTCAGCAAAAGTTTAGGAGAGTGGTTGGGAGTGAGGCAAGTCGAAGGATCATTTTGGAGGGGATACAGGAACGTCTGGGGGAGGAGGATAGGAAGGGGTTAGGAGGATGTATAACAGAGGCGGAAGTATGGCAGGCAGTGCAGGGATTAAGGTTGGGAAAGGCACCTGGGGTGGATGGTTTACCGGGAGATTTTTACGTGTTACATTGGGAGGTGTTAAAGGATGTTTTAGTGCAGATCTTTAATCAAATGAAGGATAGGGGATATTTGGAGGAAGAGCAAAGGACAGGGGTGGTAGTGATGGTACCGAAGGGGAAGGACGGTGATAGGATGAAGGGCTATAGAGCTATAACGTTGTTATGCTCGGATTATAAGATCTTTGCGAAAATTCTGGCGAATCGAATAAAGAGGGTGTTGGAGAAGGTTTTAGATGATGGGCAACATGGTGTGCCGGGGCGAAGCATAAGGACTGGGCATAGAAGGATTAGGGAGTTTGTGGATAACAAGAGGGGAGGAGGGGTGCTAGGTTTAGATTGGGAGACTGCATATGATAGTGTAGATAGGGAATTTTTGTATGGGGTTTTGTTAGGGTTGGGGTTTGGGGAAGAAATCGTGGGGTGGGTTAGGACTTTATATGACCGGGCTTTGGCAAGGGTCCAGGTAAATGGGAAGCTGGGGTTCAGGTGAGTTATGAAAGGGGTTTGCGGCAGGGTTGTCCTCTGTCGCAAATCCTGTTTGGGTGTATGCAGGATCCTTTCTATAGACTGGTTAGGGAAGGGGTTTGGGATGGGGAGGTGGGTAGGGGTTGTGAGTCGGGCATAGTGGTTTATGTCGATGATACAAACCGTCCTGGTGGGTAGTAGTGAGGGCTTATTACATGTGAATAGGATTGTGGGTATTTTTGGGGAAGCGACGGGTATGAGGGTGAATAGAGGTAAGTCAAGTTTGTTGGAAGTAGGTGCATGGGTGGGAGGGACGTTGGACAGTAGGAGCAGTTGGAAGTGCGTCGATAGGATTAAAATTTGCGGGGTGATTTTCAGTCATGATAGGGAATTGGCAAGAGAATTGAATTCGGTGGCGGTGGTGGACAGAGCTATAGATAGGTTGGGAGGCATTAGGTCTACAGAAGTAACACTGTTACAAAGGGCGGTGGTGGTAAATGTTTTAGTATATAGCAAAATATGGTTTGTGGCTGCTGTTTATCCTCTCCGGGAGTGTGATGTAGAGAGGTTGCTTGGGAGGGTTTTTCGTTATATTTGGAGTCATGGGAGGCATTGGTTAGGTAGGGAGGTGGTGACTACTGGGTTGGGGTTGGGGGGGTTGGGGTTGATAACGCTACGTAATAGGCTTCAAAGTATTTTTGTTAAGCAAGAATATGTGGTAGGTGGGGTCCAGGGGGCAGGAGGGTGAATGGGGTCATGCAGGAGGTACGTAGGTGGTGGCAGGGTAGGGATCTGTTGAGATGTGAGGCTATGTTGAGGTTCCTCCTTGTAGTTAGGGAGCCTGGGAGGGTTAAAGTAGGTGTGTTGGATAGAGTGGGGGGAAGGGGAGGTGTGGTGCAGGGTGCAGGTATTTATCCTATGTATAATTGGAAGTTAACGTGGCGTTGGATGAAGAAGTTGCGAATACCACCAAGAGTGCGTGAAACAGGTTATAGGTTTTATTGGGTATTTTAGCGACGCGCACAGTTATTTAGAATGGGCATTATTAGGGATGGGTTGTGTGGATCATGTGGGGTCCTGGACACGGCGTATCATTCTCTGTATTTCTGTGATAAGTTGGTGGGGGTCAGGGAGTGGTTTAGTGGGGTTTTACGGAGGGTGGGAGCGGGGGCTTGATGACCCTGAGGGCTTTGTGTTTGGACGTGGGGCTTTTTCTGAGGACGTGGGTAGGGCGGTAGTTTACTTGGTGGTTGAGTATATACATATTGTGTGGGTAATGCGGGAGGCTCCCGGAGCACAGCGTATCCGAGCGTTGGCAGCAGTATATATAGGTCTAAGTGTAGAAATCAGGTTATATATGCGGGGACATGGTGTAAAGCTTTCTCTCAGGGTTATAGGGACTTGACTATAGGTATTCTGTTGGGGAGTGAGGGGGAGGGGGAGGTACCTCATTAAAGGGCTGGTCGGAAAAGGGGGGGGGTATGGTCAGGAGTGTCGGGACAGGGGGGGTGACGGCGGGTGACATAGCTAGGGTTATGTACTTTCTCTCCGGTGTCACCTGATAGGGCGTCAACACGTGTCGTCCAGCAGACAGTGGTAGGAGGACAGGAGGACATATATTGTATTGTGTGGTGATGATGCAAGTTTTTGCAATCACATGTCTAAACAGGTCTTGGACTTATGCGACTTAGGACGATCATTATGTTGTACCTTTGTTGGTCGCACGTAATTACTGGCTTAATGGTTATAGGTTGGAGTATTAGGGAAGAAAGGTGTTTAGGGTAAGGTTGGGTGTTTTGTACTCAAGAGCGTGTTTTGTGCTATTTTGGCCTCAGCGTGAATTGGCGTGAATGTGCGTGTCTCAGTCCATTGGACGTCAGGTTACAGGTGTGCCATAACATGTTTAATTTGTTGTTTATATACGGTGTAGGGTAAAGCTTCACGGAACCTACATTGTTACGTTTAGTTTTCTATTTAGGTTGATGGTGAAAGCTGTGAACCGTATATTGTTTGTCTTAATTGTGATTAGTATCGTTAGCATTTAGATGTCTTTAATGGGTTATTAACATGGTTTGATGCCATAGTATTATAATAATAAAAACATGAATGATGTTATAATTGTTAGGTGATTGTACATATGCCACAAGTATTGTATTTGTTTTGATTTATTATGCAGGCAGCTGTGTTCAGTGTTTATGTACATATTGTCCAATGTATTCATATTTCTGTAGGGTAAGTGTCCGCATCATGGCACTTACATATTTAGGTGGTTTCTTTTGTTTAGTTTGATGACAACCTTAGGTTATTTTAATACAGTAGTCTTAAGATAATTATATTGTATTGAATTATGAAGTATTTGGTGTTGTATCGTTATGTTTCAATTTGTATTGTCACTGTTTTGATTAATAAAATATAAAAAAAAAAAAATTTCGCTTGCCACCTGTTCTTTTTTATAAATTCCTGCTGGTCTTCCTCTCTCTGGTACACTGGGCAAACAGGCCACTCCCTTTCTAACACACTTTTAACAATGTTTCAACTCTTTAGGCTTATTTCAAAGTCTAGCCTGGTCTTATGTATTCTATCATGCACCAGAATGTCACATGATCAGTGAAGGACACTGGCTGGATGATTCCTCCACCAGTCCATGTTCTAACAGAAATTCAACCTCCTTCTGAAGTAACCTCTGATTTATTAGGATTATCTCTGTAGGGAGAAGGTTTAATATGGTTAGCAGTTTCTACATCCACATCCATCATGATAACCCAGATTAAACTATTTTTGGAACATCCGACAATATGTCACATTGGTTTGCAGAAGGCTAATTAGTGTTTTTACTTGGTCTTCTGCAAGTCCCAGCATTATGGGGAGAGGATCCTGGAGGATGGCTGAGTTAGAAAGCCTGATTTGACCCTCCGAAATTGTGTACAGAGAATCGGGGTCGTCCACAAGGTCAGGAACAGAGGACAAAATCATTATTGGGAATGGTTCGAAGAATAGTTTAATCTGATTAATGTGGTAGACTTTACCAGCAATGGGTTTATGAAGAAGTACTACCACGTAGTTTAAATCAAAATTTCAGTTGATTATCTTCATCGGTCCCATAAACCTTGCTTTCAAGGTGTGAACCAGCCACAGGTTCCTGGACCAACACCTTGTTAAAGGAGCGAAATTTAGAAGTTTTGTCATACCTCTGTTTCATGTTTTGAGCGGATTTTAAGTTGGCCTTAGCCAGCTGATGGGCCACGAGTAATCTTGATGAAGGATCGTAGGGTGTTTTGTAGGCGTCTTCTCAAATCGCTCCCTCCCTGAGCACGTGTAAGGGGCCTCTCACATTATGCCCAAAAATCAGTTCAAAAGTACCGTATCTAGTTGATTCTTGCACAGTTTCTCGCACTGCGAACAACAGCAGAGGAAGCAATTCATCCCAGTTTATAGGGAAATGCAATACGTACGCATCATAGTTTTTAAGGTTTGGTGAAACCTTTTCAAGTTGCCTTGGGACTGAGGATAAGCTGTTGACAGTTGTTCATTAATTCCTTGCTTGCTTCTCTAAATGATTTTGGTGTAAATCAGTCCCCTGGTCACTCTGGACAGATTAGGGAGTGCCAAAATAGGAGATAAACTTAATGAGGGCTTTAATAATGGCTTTAATGTTGATACTACGCATAGGTACTGCCTCAGGATACCTAGAAGTTTTATCAAGAACGGTAAACAGATATTGGTAACCTGACTTGGCCTTTAGTAATGGTCCCACACAGACGATAATTAGGTCCACAAATGGCTCTCCATTAAGGGCATGGGATGAAGTGAAGCGGGTTTAATATAGTGCCCGGGCTTACCCACTTACCGACACAACAGGAATGGATGTAACGTCGCACACCTCGTCTTCTACCTGGCCAATAAAATCCTTTAAAGGGTTTTAAGGAAGAATTGTGAGTTATTTTCAGGAACTGAGTTCTGATTTTTTTTGGAATTACCAGTCTGTCTGGTTATAAACTTCCCCCTACCTCCTTTCTAGTCTCTCAACACATTAGTAACTTATTTTTAATTTCATATTTAACCGGGTAATTTGAGTTGGATTCCCTTATGGCAGCTTTAAGAGCAGATCTAAAGAAAATCCCCTTTGTTGTTCTTCCTGAAAGAACAGTTCCTCGGGAATGGAAAGAGGAACGTCTAGCAATCCTGTGAGCCCTGAATTGGAAGGCTTCATCAGGGACTTCTCACTAGATTTACGAAGCCCTGGCCGATTTTCCTCTTAAAATAAATGATCAAGCTTACCTGGAGAGTTTACCTGGAGAGTTTACCTGGAGAGGGTTTTGAGGATCAGCGCCCCCGCGGCTCGGTTTGAGACCAGGTCTCATGGTGGATCAGAGTCTGATCAATCAGGCTGTTACTGCTGGCCGCACGCAAACTGACGTGCGTACCACAGCCCGGTTGGTCAGGTTCTGACTTTAGGTGCCTGTCCAGTGCCTTCTTGAAGACAGCCAGGGGTCTATTGGTAATCCCTTTTATGTATGTTGGGAGACAGTTGAACAGTCTTGGGCCCCGGACACTTATTTTGATTTATTATTGAAAAAAAATTGTTGTTATTAACGAAAGAGTGGAAAATTGTGAACATTATCCGTCACTCCCCACGTGCACCACTGTTACTCCCCCACGTGCTTCTCCGTCACTCCCCGCGTGCTTCTCCGTCACTCCCCCGCGTGCACCACTGTCACTCCCCCGCGTGCACTACTGTCACTCCCCCGCGTGTACCTCCGTCACTCCCCCGCGTGCACTACTGTCACTCCCAACTCGTGCACCTCCGTCACTCCCCCCACGTGCACCACCGTCACTCCCACCGCGTGCACCTCCGTCACTCCCCCGCGTGCACCACTGTCACTCCCCCGCGTGCACTACTGTCACTCCCCGCGTGTACCTCCGTCACTCCCCCGCGTGCACCACCGTCACTCCCAACTCGTGCACCTCCGTCACTCCCCCCACGTGCACCACCGTCACTCCCACCGCGTGCACCTCCGTCACTCCCCACGCGTGCTCCTCCGTCACTCTCCCCGTGTGCACCATTGTCACTCCCCACGCGTGCACCTCCGTCACTCCTCCCGCGTGCACCACCGTCACTCCCATCGCGTGCACCACCGTCACTCCCCGTGTGCACCTCCGTCACTCCCCACGCGTGCACCACCGTCACTCCCCGCGTGCACCACCGTCACTCCCCCGTGTGCACCTCCGTCACTCCCCACGCGTGCACCTCCGTCACTCCCCGCGTGCACCACCGTCACTCCCCGCGTGCACCACCGTCAATCCCCCGTGTGCACCTCCGCCACTCCCCACGCGTGCACCACCGTCACTCCCCCGTGTGCACCTCCGTCACTCCCCACACGTGCACCTCCGTCACTCCCCATCGCGTGCACCACCGTCACTCCCCCCGCGTGCACCACCGTCACTCCCCCCGCGTGCACCACCGTCACTCCCCCCGTGTGCACCTCCGTCACTCCCCACGCGTGCACCACCGTGCACCACGCGTGCACCACCACCAGAAACAAGGAAAGAAATGTACGTATAAGACAGTAGTGGTGCCAGTCTTACACCAGGTCAACTATAAGACAGTAGTGGTGCCAGTCTTACACCAGGTCAACTATAAGACAGTAGTGGTGCCAGTCTTACACCAGGTCAACTATAAGACAGTAGTGGTGCCAGTCTTACACCAGGTCAACTATAAGACAGTATTGGTGCCAGTCTTACACCAGGTCAACTATAAGACGGTAGTGGTGCCAGTCTTACACCAGGTCAACTATAAGACAGTAGTGGTGCCAGTCTTACACCAGGTCAACTATAAGACAGTAGTGGTGCCAGTCTTACACCAGGTCAACTATAAGACAGTATTGGTGCCAGTCTTACACCAGGTCAACTATAAGACGGTAGTGGTGCCAGTCTTACACCAGGTCAACTATAAGACGGTAGTGGTGCCAGTCTTTCACCAGGTCAACTATAAGACAGTAGTGGTGCCAGTCTTACACCAGGTCAACTATAAGACAATATTGGTGCCACTCTTACACCAGGTCAACTATAAGACAGTATTGGTGCCACTCTTACACCAGGTCAACTATAAGATAGTATTGGTGCCAGTCTTACACCAGGTCAACTACAAGACAGTATTGGTGCCAGTCTTACACCAGGTCAACTATAGGACGGTAGTGGTGCCAGTCTTACACCAGGTCAACTATAAGACAGTAGTGGTGTCAGTCTTACACCAGGTTAACTATAAGACAGTAGTGGTGCCAGTCTTACACCAGGTCAACTATAAGACAGTAGTGGTGCCAGTCTTACACCAGGTCAACTATATTGTAGTGGTGCCAGTCTTACACCAGGTCAACTATAAGAGAGTATTGGTGCCAGTCTTACACCAGGTTAACTATAAGACAGTATTGGTGCCAGTCTTACACCAGGTTAACTATAAGACAGTATTGGTGCCAGTCTTACACCAGGTCAACTATAAGACAGTATTGGTGCCAGTCTTACACCAGGTCAACTATAAGACAGTAGTGGTGCCAGTCTTACACCAGGTTAACTATAAGACAGTATTGGTGCCAGTCTTACACCAGGTCAACTATAAGACAGTAGTGGTGCCAGTCTTACACCAGGTCAACTATATTGTAGTGGTGCCAGTCTTACACCAGGTAAACTATAAGAGAGTATTGGTGCCAGTCTTACACCAGGTTAACTATAAGACAGTATTGGTGCCAGTCTTACACCAGGTCAACTATAAGCCTAAAGTGCCGTGTGAAAAAATTAATAATATAATATAATATCTTTATTTACTACAAGTACATGTACAAGGTATACAGACCATAGCTGACATCAATGACATACTACTAAATAGAAAGCCCCTTGTTATGCTGAGTATTTCAGGCAAATTAGGTCAGTGTCCCAGGATGCGACCCACACCAGTTGACTAACACCCAGGTACCAATGTTTCTACCCTGGCTGGGAATCGAACTCAGACCCTCGCGGTGTGAAGCGAGAGCTTTGGCCACCAGAGCCCTTGTATAATCTCTGCGAGAGAAAAGAAAGCCTCCCTGAAGCCTCCCTGAAGCCTCCCTGAAAATAGAGCGTCATACATATTGATTCAGTGTATATCACAGTGGTAGACAGTGTATATCACAGTGGTAGACAGTGTATATCACAGTGGTAGACAGTGTATGTCACAGTGGTACACAATGTATATAACATTGGTACACAGTGTATATTTAAGATTCCAAAATAAATGTTGTGGTAAATAAGAGTGTATTCTCTTGAAATAGGCCTAGTGGACATCCGTAGTGTATTCTCTTGAAATAGGCCTAGTGGATACCCGTCGTGTATTCTCTTGAAATAGGCCTAGTGGATACCCGTCGTGTATTCAGTTTTCAGGAGACGCCAGGATCCTACCACGTCAGCCAATTGTTTAGAAATTTCTACCTACAGGTAGGCCTACGTGTGTATAGTGATACCACAGAGTGCAATAAAGTGGAAACAAGCAAGGGTGTACAAATCTTGTGGAACTATTAAAAAGAATGTACAGGTCGTGGAAACAAAGAAAAATAAGAAGGAAAAAAACAGCAGAGTTCAAGTGAACGCAATATACACAACAGTAAACCCAGTACACACTACAATATGCACAACAGTAAACACAGTACACACTACAATATACACAACAGTAAACCCAGTACACACTACAATATACACAACAGTAAACACAGTACACACTTCAATATGCACAACAGTAAACCCAGTACACACTACAATATACACAACAGTAAACCCAGTACACACTACAATATGCACAACAGTAAACACAGTACACACTACAATATACACAACAGTAAACCCAGTACACACTACAATATACACAACAGTAAACCCAGTACACACTACAATATGCACAACAGTAAACACAGTACACACTACAATATACACAACAGTAAACCCAGTACACACTACAATATGCACAACAGTAAACACAGTACACACTACAATATACACAACAGTAAACACAGTACACACTACAATATGCACAACAGTAAACACAGTACACACTACAATATACACAACAGTAAACACAGTACACACTACAATATACACAACAGTAAACACAGTACACACTACAATATGCACAACAGTAAACCCAGTACACACTACAATATACACAACAGTAAACCAGTACACTACAATATACACAACAGTAAACCCAGTACCACTACAATATACACAACAATAAACCCAGTACACACTACAATATACACAACAGTAAACCCAGTACACACTACAATATACACAACAGTAAACACAGTACACACTACAATATACACAACAGTAAACCCAGTACACACTACAATATACACAACAGTAAACCCAGTACACACTACAATATGCACAACAGTAAACCCAGTACACACTACAATATACACAACAGTATAACCAGTACACACTACAATATACACAACAGTAAACCCAGTACACACTACAATATACACAACAGTAAACCCAGTACACACTACAATATACACAACAGTAAACCCAGTACACACTACAATATACACAACAGTAAACACAGTACACACTACAATATACACAACAGTAAACCAGTACACACTACAATATCACAACAGTAAACCCAGTACACACTACAATATACACAACAGTAAACACAGTACACACTACAATATACACAACAGTAAAATACACTACAATATCACAACAGTAACCAGTAACTACAATATACACAACAGTAAACCCAGTACAAACACAATTACACAACAGTAAACACAGTACACACTACAATATACACAACAGTAAACCCAGTACACACTACAATATCACAACAGTAAACCCAGTACACACTACAATATACACAACAGTAAACACAGTACACACTACAATATACACAACAGTAAACCAGTACACACTACAATATACACAACAGTAAACCCAGTACACACTACAATATACACAACAGTAAACCCAGTACACACTACAATATAACAACAGTAAACCCAGTCACTACAATATGCACAACAGTAAACACAGTACACACTACAATATACACAACAGTAAACCCAGTACACACTACAATATACACAACAATAAACACAGTAAACACACTACAATATACACAACAGTAAACCCAGTACACACTACAATATGCACAACAGTAAACCCAGTACACACTACAATATACACAACAGTAAACCCAGTACACACTACAATATACACTACACAACAGTAAACACAGTACACACTACAATATACACAACAGTAAACCCAGTACACACTACAATATGCACAACAGTAAACACAGTACACACTACAATATACACAACAGTAAACCCAGTACACACTACAATATACACAACAGTAAACACAGTACACACTACAATATGCACAACAGTAAACCCAGTACACACTACAATATACACAACAGTAAACCCAGTACACACTACAAT
>WNWK01031894.1:0-22337 GCA_009830355.1 Cherax destructor
AGTCTTGGGCACCGGACAATTATGGTGTTGTCTCAGTGTACTCGTGGCGCCCCTGCTTTTCATCGGGGGAATGTTGCATCTCCTGCCGAGTCTTTTGCTTTTATAGGGAGTGATTTTCGTGTGCAGGTTTGGTACCAATTCCTCTTGGACCTTCCAAGTGTATATTATCATGTATCTCTCTCGCCTGCGTTCCAGGGAATACTGATCAAGGACCTTCAACCATTCCCAGTAATTTAGGTGTTTTATCGTACTTATGTGTGCTGTGAAAGTTCTTTGTACACTCTCCAGGTCTGCAATGTCGCCAGCCTTGAAGGGGGCCGTTAGTGTACAGCAGTATTCCAGCCTAGAGAGAACAAGTGATTTGAAGAGTGTCATCATGGGCTTGGCATCCCTAGTTTTGAAGGTTCTCATTATCCATCCTATCATTTTTCCTAGCCGATGAGGTAGATACATTGTTGTGGTCTCTGACATTATCACTCCCAAGTCCTTCACATTTCTTTTTCGCTTTATTGTATGGTTAGAATTTGTCGTATATCTTGATACATTTTTTTATTTCCTCAAGTTTTCCATATCTGAGTAGTTGAAATTTCTCCTCGTTTAACTTCATATTGTTTTGAGTGGCCCATTTGAAGATTTGGTTGATGTCCGTTTGGAGTTTTGCGGTGTCTTCAATGGAGGTCACTGTCATGGCAATCTGGGTGTCATCCGCAAAGGAAGACACGGAGCTATGGCTTACATCTCTGTCTATGTCTATTACCCTTTGTGTTCTATTTTTCAGGAAGTTATAGATCCATCTACCAACTTTTCCTGTTATTCCTTTATCACGCATTTTGTGTGCTATTTCGCCATGGTCACACTTGTCGAAAGCTTTTGCAAAGTCTGTGTATACTACATCTGTATTTTGTTTATCCTCAACAGCATCCAGGACCCTGTCATAGTGGTCCAGGAGCTGGGACAGGCAGGAGCGACCTGCTATAAACCCGTGTTGCCCTGGGTTGTGTAATTGATGGGTATCTTTTTTTTATATTTTATTTAAAAAACAGGTTATGTACAGTAACATAAATAAAAAACTGTGCCTCATAACTAGATGTTAAACATCGACATTACACAAAAATCTTAGTAAATGCAAGATATTGTATACACTAAAACGTGCCTATTCGGCCGCACAACCTAACTGTAATGAAAATTGTTATGAAAATTGTCATAACCAAAACCTACTACATCACAAACCGTAACCACTATATATGACCTTATAAACAAAAAGATCTTTATTGCTTCACTCTACAATGAGAGTATATCACAAAACATTATGATCATATACATCTCTGTCAAAATGATAAAGAAAACTTTCTATAAATAAAACATGTCTTAGCAAACATGTTAATAATTCTTCAAAACCCTCAATTATCCTACCCTTCTAAATAACACCTTCCCCCCAAGCGCCTAAAAGCACACGACCCTGGAATCCTCAACGATGCACAGTTATCATCCCCTTCACAATCTAGGCATTACATGATATAGGAAAATACTTTTTAGGGAAAAGATGGCTCCTCCCTTAACACAATAAACTTAAACTAACAGCACACAATAGGCCGACCGTCAAAACCAAAAAAATACATTATTATCAGAATGCCATCATCCGTAGACTTACACAAAGTCCACTTCCCAAAGCAACAGTTTCTGCCACAAGTCGCCATTGTGGCGTACACATTCTAGAAAACATATAATAATATAGGCATAAGCTGCACAAAATAGATAATGCTAACAACACAAAATACACACCATAATATTACACCATTATCACAGGCTATAACTAAAGTTCCAAAAACTTTGTATACCTGAAACAATACATACACAGGAAAAACACTGAAATAAAAACCCAAAAAAGTTACACAGAAAGCCTGGTCTATCTGCACCCAGGCTCACATGAACACCGACTGTTGACTGTCTCACAGACACAACACACAAAACTCATACGTTCAGCCATCATGTCGTATGACGTCTCCTAACTCCTACACCTGCGACATAACAGCTTACTACCTAACCTCACACCCAAACAGCAACTCAGCTTACAAAACCTCGGTCACCTACGCATCCTGGAGGAAAGCCCCATACGCCTATTACCCCATGACAACCTACCATGCTAACCTCCCCCCCCCTCAGTTTGTGTCCACACACACACACCTAAAACTATCTAATTTCCCTAAAACCCCTGAAGACCACCACCCGTCCTGTGCCCATAACCCATTCCCATCCCCAAACCAACCCAACCTATCCTACCCCTATGGACCTACACACTCGTCCAGCCACACCAACATGCAACCAAACAGTAAACTAGCAACCCTAACCTACGCCCTACCCAACCTCACCGTCCTTCCCCTCCGATCAGTCCCCTCAGTATGTCTCCGACCTTCACTCCCAACACTCTAATAGGGACTCCACCGTCATTAACCTATAACCCTCCATGAAAGCCTCAACCCACGTTCTCCCATATAATCCCTGATTCCTACATTTTGTCCAATATAATTGTGCCGCCAAAGCCCGTACCCGTATCCCACCCACAATCTCGCGCATTCCCTACGAAACATATATGTAATCTACGACCATGTACATTAACGCACTACATACATTATCCGGAAAACCTCCAACGTCCAGACTTAAGGCCCGTAACAGTGATATCTCACCACCACCCACTCTCCTAATAACCCTGCCATACCATTCCCTCACCCTGCCTAAATCTTCACAAAAATACACCGCATGATATGCTGTATCCAACATCCCACATCTCAAATAACTACCCTCACCCACTAAACCCATTATGAACAATTGCGGCCTAGAAACCAATATTCCATGCAGGAATCGAAAAACCATCTCCCTCACCCTTGCCGGCAACCGTAACTTCTGAAATGCAACCCATGTCACCTTCCAATTATACATTGGATATTCCACAACCCCCTGCACGAGCTCCCCCTCCCCTATCCTTTCCAAAAAACCCACCTTCAACCCCCTCGGCTCCCTTACTACCAGCAATAACCTCAACATCTCCTCACACAACCTCAGGTCACGACCACTCCACCACCTCCGGACCTCTCTCATGACCGCCCCCCCCCCCCCCCTCCACATATCTCTGCTTAACATATAACATATAACCCCAACCCCCCCCTTACTAACCAGTGTCATGACCACCCTCTTATATAGCCAATGTCTTCCATAACCCCATATGTATCTCAACACTCTCCGCTGTAATAATTCAATATCCCTCCCCACAAGCGGGTACACCCTCACAACATGCCACAATTTACTATATAGTAATACAATAACTCCTATGACCCTCTGCAATAATGTCACATCTCCTGGTCTCCAACCACTCATTCTCCCTATTGTCGCTGCTACCACTTTAGATAAATTTTCTTCCCTTGCCTTATCTGTGTCATTACAATAAATTACCCTGCAAATCTTCAAACTCTCGACAACATTCCATCCATACCCCTGCCCCAAGTCTCCCCCCACCCATGTGCCTACCTCTAACAATTTAGACTTCACCCTGCTGACCCTCATTCCCATAGCTTCCCCGAAAACACCAATAATCCTACCTATAATCTCAAACCCCTCCTTCCCTCCCACTAGAATTGTTGTGTCATCTACATAACCAACAATTCCGGACTCACAACCAGGCACCTGTTCCCCCTCCCGTACCCCCATCGTATCTAATGGATAAAAAGGGTCCTGCAAGCATGCAAACAGGATTTGCGACAAAGGACACCCCTGCCGCAAACCCCGCTCCATGCTCACCACCTCCCCCACCCTCTCATTCACCTGGACCCTCACCAAAGCCCCCACCCCCGCATACAATGTTTGAACCCAACTCACAACTTCCTCCCCAAAACCTCATTTACATAGAATATCAAAAAGCATACTCCTATCCACACTATCTACGCTGTTTCCCAATCAAGCCCCAACACCCCCCCTCGACCTTCAATGAATGCCCAAATCCTACCATGCCCTTCACCCATACATCTCCCTTATATCCCATATTGACCGCGCTCTATTATAGAATCCAAAACCTGTTTTATCTTATTACCCAAGATTCTTGCAAAAAAATTATAAACCACGCATAAAAGTGAACTAGCTTTATAGTCCCTAATTGATTCCACAGTTTTCCCCTTTGGCACCAGAACGACAACTCCAGTGCACTGATCCTCACCCATATATCCTACCCTTTTTTACCGATTGAAAACCTCTGTTAAGCATTCCTTCATCACACCCCAATGTTGAACATAAAAATCACTAGGAATTCCATCTACTCCCGGCGCTTTACCCATACTCATACCCTTTACCGCATTCCACACCTCCTCCGTTATATTACCCTCCATACCCTGCCACTCCTCCTTACCAATCCCCACCTGTATACCCTCCAACACCTTTACTTTTGCCCCCACCTCCCCCATCCTCAGCCCTAGGTACCGTCTGAACCATAGGTCTGCATAACCACTCATATCCTCCGTTGCCTGCAGTACCTGTCCCTCCCTGTACCCTCCCAACTTCTCTTGCACCTTCAAAGCCGTCATCGTCATGCCCTGTCTCCTCCTTTGAAACCCTCACAAAAACTGTCAAGGACAGTTTATCCCCCCATAGCACATCCTCTATGCCTGCCCTCACCCTGATAGCATGGAATCTCTCATTCTGTATTTCCTTCAACTGCCCCCACAAACTCTATTTCCTCCTGTGGATAACCCCCCACATAACAATCCCTCAACTGCCCCTACAAATACCCCTGAAGGCCATAACGCAAATGTGCCTGCTCTCGACCCTCGAGCTTATAAAATTCCTGAATTCCCACTTTTGCAAACCCATTCCACCAACCCACCACATCATCCCTTCCCTTCCCATCCCTCCATGTCCCCTCCCACTACCCCTCAAAACTCCACCTACACAGATCCCCCTGCAACAACCTCACGTTGAGCTTCCAATAACTGGCATACGTTTTAACTGCCCTCTCCCATCCCAAAACTGCCAACACTCCCCTATGATCGGAAAAACCAACGTCGACGCATTCCACACTCTCCACCAGAACTTCCCTCGACACATACTCCACCGCACCTAAAAACGTCACGCAAAACCCCCAACACACAACCCGCTTCTCTCGGTTCCACATCCTTCTTCCTAATCACGCAGTTCCAATCCCTTGCAATAATTGTCACCACCAGCAATCCACTTAAGATAAACCAATTCCTCTTGCACAAACCCCTCTTTTGTTCTTCTACAATTTATAGCCGGCATATAAACCCCAACAATGCACACTCTGACACTCCCCCAATAACCCTCCACCCTCACCCCCCTCTTCCCATTCCAACAACCGAAAGAGACTGGTCTCATGCATTCTTACAGCCACCCCTCCCTTGAAACTACCCGCACTACCCGCATAAACTTTAAAACCCACTTAACCTCAAATCTCTTCCCAACCTATAGTTATGCTCCTGCAGGATACATACATCTACATTCAGTCGTCTCAGTGTCACCTCAACCCATTTACGTTTGACCTCCGCTCGGAGGCCATTTACATTCAACGTTAGACACTTGAAAAGAATGCAGGGGACTTTCCTCTGTGCTTCAGCATCCTCGTCGCTATTGACTTGCCCTGACTCAATCTATCCTCCTTCACTTTCACTCCATTCACTTTTCCTTCTGCCCTACCCTCCCTCGCTCCCTCTTTGCCCTTGGCACCCCCACCCCCTTTGGCCACCTCCACCCAGGCCTTCTTACACACCCTTTGCCCGGGTGTAAGAACATCGTCGTCAGCCATACCACTAGGCCTCTTCCTCTCAACCATTCCCAACTCAACCACACCATGCTGTGAGTCCTCCCGTATAGGGCTGTCCAACAACTGACGTAAATCCTCAAGGAGTGGAGCAAACAGACCCAAATCCAAACCTTCCAGCAGAGCCTCTATCACTGGCCCTTCTGACTCCACGTCCTGAGTCACCTTCGACAAGGTCAGTACTCGTCCTTCCTTCTTGTCAACAATATCACGCCATTTCCCACTCTGCGCTGCGCTCCGTCCTCGAGCTGTAACTCATCCATAGCCCTCTCAACCACCCGTCATCCTGCCTCAAACCATCAACAGGTCCCTGCCATTGTGAGCCACCCATCGTCATATGACGCCACCACATGCCCAGGTGTTCCACATATCGACACGTCCATACCTGGCCCACGTAGTCACATAGACTTGCTGATGGAACTCTTCCATCATGACGTATGATGGGATTTGGCATTGCAGTGTCATTTTAAAGAAAATGACCCCCCCGGGGAGGCCGGCGTAAAGCCCTTGGGTCCACCGCCCCACTGTGGCTGCATGGACTACACCAATTGGCTAAAAGCCTCCCATACATCCTTCAATGGCTTCAAACGATACATTTTGAACCCTTATCCATGTGTAATAATGGGATACATCCAGTAGCCAAACCTCTCACCCCATGTTACCACAATCCTCTGCTCCTGGAGCTTTCGACCACCGCTCATATGCGCGGCCACAGCAAACTTCACAAATATTCTTGATAAACCGTTGAGGGATATCCCATACAGTTCCTCATTGAATATTCCAAAAGAATCCCTCAAGATTGCTGGGAGAAGAACATCAGTGTTACTCGGGTAAATCGCGCCATGCAGCACCTCTATACAGTGTTGACGCGACGTCTGTACCTCTCTGCCATGTTGGAGAAAACAACCAGTTCTCAACTCCACTGCCAGGGACCAGAAACAAGGACACCCGCACTCCGCAATGGCTGGGCAGTGAATACATGGGTATCTAGGTGGTTGATGATCTTGCTCTTAGAACCCTATCAAAGATTTTTATGATATGGGATGTTAGTGCTATCGGTCTGTAGTTCTTTGCAATTGCTTTACTGCCACCCTTGTGGAGTGGGACAATGTGTGTGGGATGACCCCTGTGTCCATGCTCCCTCTCCATAGAATGCTGAAGGCACGTGATAGGGGTTTCTTGCAATTCTTGATGAACATGGGGTTCCATGAGTCGGGGCCCTTTGGGCAGGTGCATAGGCATGTCGTTTGTGCCTTTTCAAAGTCTTGTGGAGTTAAAATAATATCACAGTCCAGGCCGCAGGGGCATTGACCCCTGGAACTCTCTCCAGGTAAACTCCAGGTAAAGAATTCATTTGGATTGTCGACCCTTAGTCTGGGCAGCGGCTCGCTGAACATTGAGTCGTATTGGGATTTTAATATCTCACTCATTTCTTGGCTGTCATCTGTGTATGTCCCATCCCACCTAAGCAGAGGCCCAATACTAGATGTTGTTTTCGCTTAGATTTGGCATAAGAAAGAAGTATTTTTTTTTTCAATTTCCTTTATGGCTTTTAGTTCTTTCTGTGATTATTGTCTCCTGTAAGATTCCTTCAGTTTAAGTTTGATATTTGCAATTTTATTGACCAGTGTCTCTCTATGTATTTCATATATATTGGCCCCTCTCAGCAGCTCTGTGACTCTTCGCCTTCATCTGTATAGGGAGCATCTCTCTCTTTCTAGTTTACATCTTCTCTTTCTTTTCTTAATGGAATGTGTCTTGAGCAGATCTCAAGAACCACAGGTTCATTTTTCTAGGCAACTGTTCGGATCCGTGTTGTTTAGGATATCTTCCCAGCATGTTTCATTTAGGACATGGTTGACTTGATCCCATTGTATGTTTTTGTTATTAAAATTGAATTTTGTGAAGAGACCTTCCTGACTGATCACATTTTGCTGGTCAGGAGCCCGGTGCATACATGTCTGTACCTCTATTATGTTGTGATCTGAGTGTATTGTCTTTGATACCTTTATATTCCGTATCAGATCGTCGTTGTTAGTGAAAATGAGGTCCAGCGTATTTTCTAGTCTAGTAGGCTCTAATATTTGCTGGTTTAAGGTGAATTTGGTGCAGAGATTTAATAGTTTGTGTGTGTGTGTGAATTTTCATCTGCGCTGCCTCTTGGGGTGATCTCTGCTAAAACATTGTTTGCTATACTCCTCCATTTTAGGTGTCTCAAGTTGAAATCTCCTCGTAGTAAGATGTTTGGGGCAGGAGTTGGGAGATTTTCTAGACAGTGGTCAACTTTCAAAAGCTGCTCCTGGAATTGCTGGGAAGTTGCGTCTGGAGGCTTGTATACAACCACAATGACAAGGTTTTGGTTTTCAATCTTTACCACCAAAACTTCAACTACATCATTTGAGGTGTTTAGTAGTTCTGAGCAAATGAGCGACACTGTGACGTACAGGCCAATTACCCCTTGTTGCCTGTTTAGTCTGTCGCATCTGAATATGTTATAACCTGGGATCCATATTTCGTTGTCATAATGATCCTCATGTGGGTCTCTGTGTGCTGCAAACATTGCATTTGACTCCGTGAGCAGTCCCTTGATGTAAGTAATTTTGTTGTTTTTGACGTTTAGACCCTGTATGTTTGCAAAGACAAATGTCGTTATATTGGTGGAATTTAGGGGTTTTATTTGTTGGCTCTAATATCTGTTGTTCTGGAGTGGAGGCCAGGGTCCGTGCCTCTGCTCCATAAGTGTTTTCAGTTGGTGTAGGATTATTGACATTTTTGCCAGTCTTTTTCCCTCCTGGCCCTAAAAACTCCGTCCCTGGAGGGGTTGTTGCTCCCCTCTTTTGTCTCCCATAGTCTGGCTGTTCTGTATCTTCTTGTCCCCTTTAGATGATGTGCCTGGCAGTATGAATTGCAGCATTTTTTTTCATGGATTGATTAGTGTCACATTTCTGGGTGAAATAAGTTACAGGAGGGGAAGTTGCAATCTTCTGTTGCCATGTGGGTGCGGCATTTTTTAGGGTGGTCAAAGGTGCATGTCCCACCTGTTTTACCAGATATACCATGCCTGCAGATACCCAGGGCATAGTATTTGCATAGATTGGATTTCCGTTTGCTAGGAGGATTCATTGTAGCTGCGTTCGCTGCTGGTGCGTTTTTTCTGTTTCCTCCCTATCTATCCCCCTGTATGGACATCACTGCTTCTACCAGGTTTTGCTGGTAATGTGTCGACACTGTTCCCTGAGGCATCATCCCCTTTTATTCCATCTCCAGCAGTATCGCTGTTTTGTACCTCTGTAAACTGAATAGCGTTGTCTTTATTTGTTTCATCACCAGGGCCAGTGTCTCCTTTTGGTTCACTGTCCTCCAGGACATCACTAGCACCCCCAGGAGCACTGTTCTCCAGGACATCACTAGCACCCTCAGGAGCACTGTCCTCCAGGACATCACTAGCACCCTCAGGAGCACTGTCCTCCAGGACAACACTAGCACCCTCAGGAGCCCTGTCCTCCAGGACATCACTAGCACCCTCAGGAGCACTGTCCTACAGGACAACACTAGCACCCTCAGGAGCACTGTCCTCCAGAACAACACCAGCACCCTCTGGAGCACTGTCCTCCAGGACAACACTAGCACCCTCAGGAGCACTGTCCTCCAGGACAACACTAGCACCCTCTGGAGCACTGTTCTCCAGGACAACACTAGCACCCTCATGAGCACTGTCCTCCAGGACAACACTAGCACCCTCAGGAGCACTGTCCTCCAGGACAACACTAGCACACTCTGGAGCACTGTCCTCCAGGACAACACTAGCACCCTCAGGAGTGCTGTCGTTCAAGACAACCCCGTCCAAACCACCCATCTTATTTTCCCAGCTGTCATACCATGTTGACATGTCTTTCAAGAAGGATCTTTTATTGGTGTTCTCGTCTTTTAATATAGATGTAATTTTCTCATACAGGTGTATCTCGTTTGGGCAGACCCAAAAACATCTCTCTGAGTTTATGTGAAGTGTGGTCACTGGTTGAAAATCCCTGCATATACCATGGGACCATTGACCACAGAGATTGCAATCAATCCAGGCCTGTTTTCGTCCCTTACCCTTTCTACAGACTACACAGATCTTCATGGTGGTGGTCATGGTGGTGGTCATGGTGGTGGTCATCTTACAACACTTGACAACTCTCCTAGCTAGCTAGTCTATAATTTCTCGAAGTATTTAGTTGTTTTTAACAGTTCTTCCGATTTGGCTTATTTCCAACGAATCCGTTTGAATCCGGTCCTTTGTTTACTTACTTCTTGGACGAATCCGGGCGAATCTGGTTTGTGGCTCACTGTATATATTTTTTTTTTACTAATAACACCTTAAAAGTAGATCTGTCTATTTGTATTGTATCTATTTGTTGTAGTTGCTGTTTGGGTGTTTAATGAGGGCGTGTAAAACCCCGTCAGCTTATGAATCCGGTCAGAGGAAACCTTGTTTTCAACGAATCCATTTAAATCCGGCCGTTGGTTCACGTGTTTCTTGGACGAATCCGGGCGAATCCGGATTAGTGGATCACTTATTTTGGACGTATCCAGTCGGTGATTTTGGACTAGCACATGAAAAGGACTACTAGAAGAATAATTAACAGAGTAATATGTGTAATGCGTGTTGGAGCAGCCGTGGCTTCTGAAGATGAAGATTACTGGAGGAATATTTGATTTTCGTTGTGTATATTGCGACCGCTGCTAACTACAGGTTTAGTGTATTACCACAAAGTGTATACGTCACTCCATCACAATAAGTACCGATTTGTTACTAGTTAATAGCTATGGCAACACTGTAAGGTTTCTGAATGATGAAACTAGGTGGATGGTATCACTAAATTTTAGGTCGGGTACACTGGCAGGTCGGGTACACTGGCAGGTCGGGTACACTGGGTAGTTGATATTAATACATTGAGATCTAATTACGATCCCACAATGTAGAAACCACTCAATAAAAAGATAATTGATCAGAAAGGAAGGTTAATTCAATATAATGAAAAGTGTTCTACTGTATGCGTACTCCATTTGAGACCTATAAAACGAGTGTAAATGGTCAAGTTGAGTTAATATTGAAAGAACCGTTAAGATGAGAACGAGTTTCTCTCCCCCTTCAGTGGAATCATTCCTGAAACTCTTTGATACTTCGAGGCTGAAAGGGGAGGTTTGGATGATATATAAAGCTAGATGGAGGGGTGGGGGGTTACTGTCATTTCTGAGTGGGATGGCCAGAAAAGCACTACCATTACCCCGGGAGCGGTAAATAACCATGGGCTTACATTTGAAATCACTGAACACCACAAAGGGCAAGGAAAGCGACCTTGCGTCTTGAAGTCCGTTGCACTTTCTCTTGTGACTGATATAAGTTCGGTTGTCATTTTCTTCCAAAAACACTTGTCTCGTCAGCATTAAAACTGGAAGTGGCTCTTAGCCACACTTTTAAATAGTTTCCTGCAATTCAGCAGGAATTACTTAGCTGTAACGATCAGCTGAAGCACTTTCCGAAAACTTAATATTATGTAACTTATAACGCAACATAAGGTTGTGGAACCAGCCTGTGCTGAACCCTAATTAGATGTTAAGTGGTGCACCTCTTTGTTTTGTTCGATCCATCAAGCAAACAGATTCACTTTTATTTACTTTTGTGATCTACGTGTCATTCTTTTCATGAGGATGACATCTTGGTTATTCATTACACAAGCTCATATATTCACCTCATTCTTTTTAATTGTTGGAACTGACGCCTCATTAAGGCCATAGACCCTCACTATATCCACCACACGTGGGCCACTCTTAAGCTTGTCTAATATCTAGATGTTCTTCGTAACTAATAGACTTAAATGCTTAAACCTTTTCTTGCCACTTTCAGCAACACTTGTATGACTATGTTCTCGGATGACGGGTACAACATCTAGCTTGGCTGGATGCGTCATTCTTGAGAATTGTGTGGTCCCGTGGACTAGAGCATCATCTGTCTTTCGCTCACAATGAGGCGGGCTAAAGCAGCATGGGTTCGACTCCTTGGCTAGTCGCAGTATTGTTATTGATCAATACCACTCGTTCGTGGGTACAAATAAATTAATATATATGTGTATTAGGTGTCGGAATTAAATTGTAATGTGTCATCTAGATGATTAAGACCCGTGTCAGGAAACGCCCAGTTTCCTGACGAATAAAATAACAAATGTGTCTTAGTGACGACCTATTTTTCTGACTTTGTTACCACCTAAACATTTTCGGTGTCTACACTGAGTTCCAGTTCCTGGGCTTCTCGATAGTGTCGGACACCTTGAGGGAGTTAAGATGCAGCTCCTTAGCGTCTTGAAGATTTTGAGGTGAAGTTACGTAGGCGTGATACATGCGTTAAGATACACGGGGCTGTGATGTGATACATATGATGGAACACTGCACGTTCACTGTATCCACCAGCGACCGTAACAAGTCTAATGATCAGTATTGTCATGTGATCAGCAAGAACGATTATATTTTATGATAATTATAATTATTATAATCATAGAGGAGCTCTAAACCCGTAGGATTATACAGCGCATGTAGGGAGTGATAGAAGGTATTTAGGCTGAAGTCAGGGAACCGGAGAACAGATCCAATTCCCTAGATCAGGAGCCCCTCACCAGCGTCAAGGAACCTCCCTTCAGGGGATTTTATGATAAAAATATAGTAAATAAACCCCCATCCTCTCTAACATCCTTGTCTCTCCTAATTCAACCTCCAACTCCCCAAGTATAGCTCTTCACACGCACGGGGCAACCCACCTTGATGGTAAGGGCACGATCAGGGTTATGTTGGGTGTGAACCGGTTATTGGGTAGTGAGTTGAATCATCAAGCCAGTAAACCGTTGGGATAACTGGATAAGAAACAACTATGAGCTACATACGTTCAGCCACAGAACATTGTAGACTAGACTGTTGTTGTTAGTTCATTGGTAATTTGATCGGTAACCTCGTTTTGTTTGAGTCAGTCTTTTGAAAGTCTGAAAAATGATCTTATTGGCTTGGTGTCTTGATTGTTGATTGGTTATTTATTTAGTTAGGTGGATGTTAGGAGTGGTTGAATGGTTGACTGAACATTTGACAGGTTGTTGAAATGGCTAGCTGGTTGTTTAAATTGTTGGATGTGTATATAGTTGATCAGCATTCTAACCGAGGCTTAACCTCAAACTACAGGCATTGACAAATTACCCTTTGTAGTTATTCAACAATGCCGCCATGTTATCTTCAATGGGCATCTTGTAACCTTTTTATGACAAATTTAAGCTTAATTTGTAAAATAAATATTGGTCCCTATCAATTCAGATAACAGTTTCTGAAATCGCCACCGAAAATTGATATGGACACTTAAACACGAGGTTCTAGCTGTTGTTTACCTGACGTTTACCTGGAGAGAGTTCCAGGTTCCAGGAGTCAACGCCCCTGCGGCCCGGTCTGTGACCAGGCCTCATGTTGGATCAGAGCCTGATCAACCAGGCTGTTACTGCTGGCCGCACACAGTCCAACGTACAAACCACAGCCTGGCTTGTCAGGCACCGACTTTAGGTGCCTGTCCAGTGCCCGCTTGAAGACAGCCAGGGGTCTATTGGTAATCCCCCTTATGTATGCTGGGAGGCAGTTGAACAGTCTTGGGCCCCTGATACTTATTGTGTTGTCTCTCAACGTGCTAGTGGCACCCCTGCTTTTCATTGGGGGGATGGTACATCGTCTGCCGAGTCTTTTGCTTTCGTAGGGAGTGACTCTCGTGTGCAAGTTTGGTACTAATCCCTCTAGGATTTTCCAAGTGTATATAATAATGTATCTCTCCCGCCTGCGTTCCAGGGAGTACAGGTTTAGGAACTTCAAGCGTTCCCAGTAATTGAGGTGGTTTATTGCAGTTATGCGTGCCGTGAAGGTTCTCTCACATTTTCCAGGTCAGCAATTTCACCTGCCTTGAAAGGTGCAGTTAGTGTGCAGCAATAGTCCAGCCTAGATAGAACAAGCACTATAACAACAGCAAGTGAAAAATGCCTGGTTTTCATTATAACGTTGTGCAAGCCAAAAATCACCTTATTTTAACGCCTGTTTTCTCCCTTTAAGGGCAAAACGCCTAGCCAGAAAATATATATCTTGTAGTTTAGAATATGCTCTTTTTAATGAAGTTTTTATTTTTTTTTAAGAAAATTGGTTGTGCTGCTATTTTGGTATTGGTCTTCAAAAGTGGCCTGAAATTCACTGTGAGGTCTGTGAGGGCATTTTTAGGTACCATTAGCACAGGAACCAAAATCGTTTGGAGTCTTGATATTTTAGGATTGTGATGGTGCCCACTTGGGCAGCTGGCTACAATAATGTCATACTAAAATAATGTTTTCCTTCAGAGATATTGGCAGTTGAATTCAAGATTAAATTTTACACAACAGATTTTTTGTTTGCCTATTTTTGCTTCATACTGTGAAAAAAGAAGAATATAGGTTTTAGGACTACGATTTTTTAAATCAGCTCCAAAAGTTGTATAGGCATGTCTACTGACACAACTTTTACTCTTCAAGATCTGCCAAAAGCAATAACCTCAACATTGGTGATTGTGTGTTGTGGGTCGGTGAAATTTTCATCTTCCTCTGAGGACCAGAACATCACTACTGTTTATCATGAACTAAAACTTTCCAGAAGCTATTATGACATATATGACGACCTATTCGCCAAAGAGCAATAATGTTCATATGAGTGGAGAAGAGCACAGCATCTGGCAAGGAATCAAGGAGACCAAAAACGATCCTAAATGTGAATCTTCAACAAATCCTATACAAAAGGCATAAAACTCCCTTATTACTGAAACTCGGTTCAGCGATTCCAATTTCCCCGACTACGACAGTGCGTAGATGCCAGAACAAATGTGGGTCGAGTTGAACTCAGGACCAGAGATATAGTGTCTACACGACACAACCTCTGGGAAAGTCAAATATCACAGAGTTACAAGAAGTATGTCCCGGCTCACCAACACAGATATTACCATAAACAGTCTAAAATGACTAGATGTGTTTCCTCTACCAACAGCAGCCAGAGAGAGAAAGTGAGGCAGGTCCAGCAGCCAGAGAGAGAGAGAGAGAGAGAGAGAGAGAGGCAGGCCCAGCAGCCAGAGAGAAAGAGAGAGAGGCAGGCCCAGGCCACCGCAGCAAGACGGTCAGCAGCAGAGAAGAGAGACCAGCAGCAACTTCATGTGTTACCTTGTACCAGCTTCACCCTGGCACCAACTGTTAAACAAGCAAACAGGTGGTTTGCAAGTGCTGGCAGCCAATCAAAACTGTCCAAGAGAGAGACAATGATAGGTGTAGTTGTTACAGCCTACCTACATACATAAGCTAATATAATAAGTCAAATAATAATATAAAGCATTAAATTTTCATTTTAGCGATTAATGAAAATATCAGCAATATAAAATTATATAAAAAGACAACAGATGCAAAATATTCATTGCATCCTTTTCATAGGTGGCAATAATGTGCAACATCTCACTAGAGCGACGGAAAGACCTCAGTAAACATGTAACGTCTGACTTTCTACAAGTTGATTTTAATACACTTAATAAGCTTGAATTTATATGTTAACGATTAAGCGTTCGGAAAAGTTGCAATGTAGTGAATGGGAATATTAATATTACAATAAAAAATAAGCGCTAAATCCACAAGGGTCATACAGCGCTGTGAATAGGGAACAGCCGATAAGAACATAAGAAAGAAGGAACACTGCACTGTTTTCCATTTACACCTCAATTGTATCTCCCTAATTCTACGTCTTTCTAGAGAGTGCAGATTCAGGGCCCTCAGTCTATCCTCATAGGGAAGATTTCTGATACCTGGATCAACTTTGTCATCCTCCTTTGTACGTTTTCCAGTGCATTTATATCCATTCTGTAATACGGTGACCAAAACTGTGCAGCATAATCTAAATGAGGCCTAACCAAAAATATATAGAGTTGAAGAATAACCTGAGGACTCCTATTATTTATGCTTCTTGATATGAAGCCAATGATTCTGTTAGCTTTATTGCGTTGTTGTATTGGTTTCAGATTACTGCTAACCAGAAATTCTAAATCCTTTTCACAATCAGTAATATTAATGGCATGGTTATTTTCCTGTCCAATGTTTAGAATTTTGCATTTGTCTATATTAAACTGCATCTGCCACTTCTCTGACCATTGCATCAGTCTATTCAAATCATCCTGGAGAGCTCTAATGTCCTCGTCAGAATGAATTCGCCGGCCTATTTTGGTGTCATCGGCAAACTTGCTTATTTCGCTATTTATTCCCTCAGCTATGTCGTTTATGTAGATTGTGAACAATACTGACCCCTGTGGAACACCGCTCGTGACGCTTCCCACTCAGATTTTCCCCATTTATGCAAACTCTCTGCTGCCTATCTGTCAACCATGCCTCTATCCAGGAAAAAATTTCTCCTATTCTGTGTGCCTTAATTTTCCTCAATAGTCTCTGATGTGGGACTCTATCAAAAGCCTTACTGAAGTCCATATACAAAATATCATATTCATTACCATGATCTACCTCCTTAAATACCTTAGTGAAAAAAATTAATAAATTTGTAAGGCAGGAACGCCCTTTTGTAAAACCGTGCTGAGATTCGTTGATCAATTTATGGTTTTCAAGATGGCTACGAACTGCCTCGGCAATTATTGATTCCATAAATTTTCCCACTATGGAGGTTAGGCTTTTTGGTCTATAGTTCGAAGCTAAGGACCTGTCTCCTGCTTTGAAAATAGGTATCACATTTGCCATTTTCCTCTTATCTGGCACTATGCCAGTTTGCAGTTATATGTTGAAAGATTAGCCAAAGGTTTGCTAAGCTCCTCTTTACATTCCTTTAGAACCCTTGCATACAGCTCATCAGGGCTTGGGGATTTATTATGTTTTAATTTATCTATTTGTCTAAGGACCATGTCACTTGTGACCCTAATCGTGCATAGTTTATCATCATGTTCTTCATAATTTATTATTTCTGGAATATCGCTAGTATCTTCCTGTGTAAAAACTGAGAGGAAGTGTTAAAAATTCTACATTTCCTTATCACAGTCAGTGAGCTGACCCAAGTAACTTTTGAGTGGGCCTGTCTTGTTCCTAATATTATTTTCCGTATACCTGAAAGAATCCTTTAGGGTTAGTCTTCGATTCCCTTAAAACTTTAACCTCATAATCTCTCTTTGTTTTTCTATTCCCTTTTTTATTTCTCTCTTAAACTGAATATATTGATTTCTTAAATGTCCCTCTCCTCTTTTGATTTGCCTATATATGCCTCTCTTTTGACCATTGAGATGCTTTAATCTATTGTTCATCCATTTAGGATCATTTATGTTTGATCTGATTTCCCTATTCGGAACATAAGTTGTCTGAGCAGCTAGAACTATGCTCTGGAAAACGTCATATCGGCAACCATCACCACCTACCTGACCCATAGTCAGGTCATTCCAGTTCAGCCCACCCAGGTAATTTCTTAGTCCTATGAAATCAGCCAAGCGGAAGTCAGGGATAGAAACTTGATTGCCATTATTAGGGTAATTCCATGATATATTAAAACTGTGTGATTTGTGATCACTTTCCCCAAGCTCATCATTAACCTCAAGATTATTAATTAGTGATTCCCTGCTGGCAAGAACCAAGTCAAACAGGTTATTTCCTCTAGTTGGTTCTGTCACAAACTGTTTTAAAAAACAATCTTGATTCATATCTAGAAAGACGTTTGACTCTAAATTTTCTGTGAAATTGCTACACTCAATTTGTCTAAACTTAAAATCCCCCATTAGCACAACATTTTTGTATGTAGATGCTTTATGAATATCGCCTCATAGAAGTTTACTGCACTCTCTATCAAGGTTTGGGGGCCTGTAAATCACACACAAGATTAGATTCATTGGCCGACGCTTTTAATTTTATATCTTGTCTAACACAACAATTTAAATTATCTCTGACATACATTGCTACTCCACCACCCTTCCTGTTGACCCTATCAGTGTGGAATAATTTATAGCCTTGTATGTGGCATTCAGAAGGCATTACTCTATCTTTCATATTGAGTCAGGTCTCTGTTATAGCAATAATATCTATGCTTCCTGCACTTGCAATTAATCTTAGCTCATTTATTTTATTTTTTACACTCCTGTTATTAGTATAGTAAACCTCTGCTGTCTCCCTTTGTTTGCTGACCTGATCCTTTGTTTTTATTTGTAACTTTGTGATGAATAATGTCTTTTAAACATTTACTGTTTTCAACCTAAGTGCTGCAACCTGACTGTTTCCCACACACACCCATACCTCTATCTTCTATCAGTTTAAAATCCTAGACATGGCAGCAATCAGTGGTGGGGCCCAGCTAACCGAAAAGTTAGCTTCGCTATTCGCTAATCCGCTAACTAAAAAATTAGCTCCGCTACCGCTAAACGTCCGAAAAAATAAGCGGAAGCTAACGCTAACCGCTAACTTCTTCACATGAATTTAGATTCCGTTTAGTTTTGGTTTTTAAGACTTTTAGAACAGACCTGGAGAGCTTCCTAATAACTAACAACGTGTAATGAGGTTAATGTATCATGAACATGTTAGAGAGAAAAAATCTTAGTAGATTTAGAGACTATTATTTTAATAACTTTCTAACGTGGTTAAGAGTGAAAAAAATGAAAAACCACTCAGTACCACCATAGAAATTGTAAACATAAAGGTTTTAATGAGACAAGATTGACCCAAAATAAAGAAAACTCTGATAAAAAGTGAAATTTTGTAAAAATTTTAGGCTAATGGAAAGGACAGTGTTGCAAACAGTACTCCCTTTAATACTCGAGTATAATAACCAGTGTTGTAAAGTAACCAAGTAAAACTACTTGAGTACTGTACTTAAGTAACTTTTTTGGTATTTACTTTTTAAACTACTGAAATTGCTCACTACTTTTACTTAAGTACTGAAGTTTGTTATTAATTTTACTTCACTACAATCTGATAACGATACGTTACTCGTTACATCATCAGTAATTTTTGAAAAGTTACTCAAGTACAGTACTGAGGTAGTTTTACTTGGTTACTTTACAACACTGGGAAAGGTTCTGTACTTCTAAACTGTTATAACTTGCAATACCCACCAAAATTGACAAGTCACGTTTACACGTAGTCAGCCAATAGCGCGCCTGACACTGTTGGAGAAACGCCCACAACAGACAGGAACAAACACGTGAGCATTGCTTTACCACTACGAACAACGTACGAATTTTTTTTAGCGGACACAAAGTTAGCGGAACTTTATTTAGCGGAAGCTAATTGGTTCGCTAACGGTTTCCTAAGTTAGCGGAAATGCTAATCCGCTAAACAAAAAGTTAGTTCCGCTAATTAGCTGAACTGTGCCCACCATTGGCAGCAATGCCCCTCTCGATCGAGATGGCAAATGCTACCACCCCTGCCCCAAAGAGATGTACCCCATCCCTTGCATATGTATCATGTTTAACATATAAGTTGTTCCAGTTGTCAATGAATGGTACTGCAAGTTCCTTGCAGTATCTGTCTAGCCAGTAATTTACACAATTGCCCTAGACATCCATTCATTACCCACTCCCCTTCTAGGAAAGATGCTACATATAATTGTGACCCCTCCCTTAGACCTAATTAGATCTATGGCTGACCTGTACTTATCTAGCAGCTCCTGTCTCCTACCCTTCCCGATATCATTTCCACCAGCACTGAGACAGATAATGGGCTTGTTCCCATTACCTGACATGATATTATCCAACCTGTTGACCAACACCAACACCAGCTCCTGGAAACACACTGTCTCACCTTATTCCTGTTACAAAAAGCATGGTCCATATATCTTACCTGAGAGTCTAACTACTGAAGTACACTCGTCCTGGAGAACAGAGAATCGATTTCCTACCTTCAAATCTTCTCTATTAACCTTCCTTATCTTAATCCTTCTTCCTGAATTGTGAACCACTTGCCACTTAAAACGGCTGCCACTCTCCAACTCACTTATGGTAACCTATTCCTCCTGACAAGCTTCATCTCACACTCCCGAACCAGCTAGGTGAAGCTTCAGCCTCCTATTTTCCTCCTGAAGAAGTAGGACCTCCTTCTTCAACACTTTAACCTGAGATTCTAAAACACTACAACAAGCCATGGTGCTCAGTAACACCCCACGCTAATCTCCAGACAGCTTAGGGCAGGATGACCTCTTTACTAGCCCACGTTTTGCCCTCAATAGGGTTTCGTCAGGTCTTCATATATTTGACATATTAAGATAAATATTTAACGAGTGAATGTTTTATAGCACAGCGTTTCGCCCACAAGTGTGACTATCAAGCAGGAGCGATAAAAACCATTCGTGGGTGAAACGTTGCACCAGTTAATTATTCTTCACTGCATTGTCTATCTACTACTTGGTGTCATGACTTTACTTAGTATATCCTATAAAGAGAGAAACGCTGCCTCACATAACACTTACTTAACTACGTGTATTTACCTTCCTAAACTTAGGGAACAACTTATTAATCTACCCATACATTTTTTCAATAATTGTTGGACAACATAGTCTAAGTTATTTTATTTGAAGGTTTAATAAATTTGCAATTGATTGTTATAATGTTTTCAATTTCAATGATATATTATTAATTCTTTTAAACATTTGGAAACATGGTTTTACTATTGAGTTGCTAGTTGTTGATACTGTGTTACGTATATCTTTTTTATCATTGGGGTTAACAATAAACTGTCGGCCACTTATGAATGATCAAGCATAAGTCGTATGCCTTACTTAAATGTGTTTCCTTGCCATCCTACCTCTTCTATATGAAAAGTGTTCGGAGTTTTTTTATATTTTCATGTTATATATATATATATATATATATATATATATATATATATATATATATATATATATATATATATATATATATATATATATATATATATATATATATGAGAGTGGGTGAGATGTTATCAACAAATTTTGTTGAAAATAAGAAAAGTTTTGGAGTGAGATTAATAAGTTGAGGAAAGCCTAGGGAACGAATGGATTTGACACTTAAAAATAGAGAGAAAAGGGGAGTTATTAAATGGAGAGTTAGAGGTGGATCGGGAAGATGGAGGGAATATTTTGAGGAGTTCGGTTGTGAGTGTGGGCGAAGTTCGTGAGGCAGTGGGTAGAATGAAAGGGGGTAAGGCAGCTGGGATTGATGGGATAAAGATAAAATGTTAAAAGCAGGTGGGGATATAGTTTTGAAGTGGTTGGTGCTATTATTTAATAAATGTATGGAAGAGGGTAAGGTACCTAGGGATTGGCAGAGAGCGTGTATTGTTCCTTTGTATAAAGGAAAAGGGGACAAAAGAGAGTACAAAAATTATAGGGAGATAAGTCTGTTGAGTATACCAGGTAAATGTATGGTAGAGTTATTATTGAAAGAATTAAGAGTAAGACAGAAAGCAGGATAGCAGATGAACAAGGGGGCTTTAGGAAAGGTAGGGGGTGTGTAGACCAAGTGTTTACAGTGAAACATATAGGTGAACAGTATTTGAATAAGGGTAAAGAGGTTTTTGTGGCATTTATGGATTTGGAAAAGGCGTATGATAGGGTGGATAGGGGGGCAATGTGGCAGATGTTGCAGGTGTATGGAATAGGAGGTAGGTTACTGAAAGCAGTGAAGAGTTTTTATGAGGATAGTGAGGCTCAGGTTAGTGTGTGTAGGAGGTAGGGGACTATTTCCCAGTAAAAGTGGGCCTTAGACAATGATGTGATGTCACCGTGGTTGTTCAATATATTTATAGATGGGGTTGTAAGAGAAGTGAATGCGAGGGTCTTGGCAAGAGGTGTGGGTTAAAAGATAAAGAATCAAATACAAAGTGGGAGTTGTCACAGTTGCTTTATGATGATGACACTGTGCTTTTGGGAGATTCTGAAGAGAAATTGCAGAGGTTGGTGGATGAATTTGGTAGGGTGTGTAAAAGAAGAAAATTGAAAGTGAATATAGGAAAGAGTAAGGTGATGAGGATAACAAAAAGATTAGGTGACGAAAGATTGGATATCAGATTGGAGGGAGAGAGTATGGAGGAGGTGAATGTATTCAGATATTTGGGAGTGGACATGTCAGCAGATGGGTCTATGAAGGATGAGGTGAATCATAGAATTGATGAGGGTAAAAGGGTGAGTGGAGCACTTCGGAGTCTGTGGAGACAAAAACCTTGTCCATGGAAGTAAAGAGAGGGAATGTATGAGAGTATAATTATACTAACACTCTTATATGGGTGTGAAGCATGGGTGATGAATGTTGCAATGAGGAGAAGGCTGGATGCAGTGGAGATGTCATGTCTGAGGTCAATGTGTGGTGTGAATATAATGCAGAGAATTAGGAGTTTGGAAATTAGGAGGAGGTGCGGATTACAAAACTATTATCCAGAGAGCTAGGAGGGGTTGTTGAGGTGGTTCGGACATGTAGAGAGAATGGAACGAGACAGAATGACTTCGAGAGTGA